>PNEQ01115421.1:0-21733 GCA_003012365.1 Medauroidea extradentata
GTGGTGGTGGTGGTGGTAGTAGTAGTAATAGTAGTAGTAATAATGATAATAATAATAATAATAATAATAATAATAATAATAATAATAATAATAATAATAATAATAATAATAATAACAATAATAATAATAATAATAATAATAAGAATAATAATAATAATAATATTGGATTTTATTTGATTGCAGAATACAGAAAGAAATATGTAAACATGTAGTGTATAATTTCATAATATTTTTGTACTTTCTGAGCTGGTGAGCAAACAATAAAAAAATGACATGAAAACATTATGTTTGTGTAGTTCGGTACAAGCCAGTGTCATCTCGTACCTAGAACTGTTTTTCTTGCCAGGTTTACGAGGCTGAACTTTGAATGACCATATGGATTTACATGGTTTACAAAAAAAAAAGTTTGCAAGCAGGTTTTTTCATCATACCACATTTAAAAGATACTGCGACAAGAATATTTATAGATGATTATAAGAGATGCTCCAGACCTGGATGTGGCCCTGATGTTAGCAACTGGTGTCTCTACACAGCATCCACACTTCTGACAACATACTGTACCTACTGAAATACCTACACACCCAGGGACCACGGCTACAACAACCATATTCTGTGTGGCTCAGGTCTCCAGTTGGCATACTGTCATTTCTGCTTAAGGTGGTCGCCTGGTTAGTGCTCCAACTGCCTGCACAGTGTTTGTAGTTAAGTTTTCCTTCAGAAACCAGTTAATAAATGTGCGTCCACAATGATTATCACAGGAAGAAAACACATTTCAGACAACTTGTGAATGTGACGACACCACGCATATTGGAAGCAATATTTTAAAGCCCTCACACTTGGTTTAAATCAGCTTTTTCAGATGGTTGTTTCTCATGTCATATGTACCGGATTCGTTCAAGATAGGAGTTATACAATTACATTGGTCTTTGTTACAGTGTTAAAGTGGGATTCAATAAAATCATAGGGCCATTGGCTTATGTTCCACAATAAAATAGTTATGGAAGAAACACTGTGTGCACATCTATGACTTTGGGCGTATGGGTGATATCACAATAGATGTGCTGGCCCGGACTGGCATCGCTTGTAGTACCTCATAAATTTTCACCTCACACTCACACACACATACGCAGTACGCCCTTCATCAGGCAGCTGCCTTAAGGAATTACACTGTACAAGGATATTCTGTAGCAAGTGGTTTTCCATAAGTCAAAAAACTCCGCTAAATATATTCTTCAAGGAAAACATGTGGATGGAATACAGTAGTGTGAATATCTCCGACGTAAATGCGTGACTGCTGTCATGCCAGGTACTATGGTTACTAAGAGTAATTGCTAGAGTAAATGAAGACTTTAATAAACATTACCAATGATAGCAGTAGCAGTTATTTGGTACTGCGTATAGTACTGTCTGTATTAATTCTGCATACGTAGGAGGAAACTTTGTCTGAAAGACATAGTAATACTGTTTTGAGTAACCATTCGAGGTGTGAACATGAATTCTTTAATTCTACTGAGTAGTCCATTTTAATTTAGTTGATTGTTGTTTTGTACTTAATATAGTAAAGTTATAAAACATTAAAACTACCTAAAATTGTGTAGTGTTTCTGTCACTGCTCAAAGTTACTCACATACAAGCAGGTACATTACTAATGTTTTCCTAACAAGTTCAAAAAAAAAAAAAAAAAAAAAAAAAAAAATTAAAGTATTTTTCTCAAGACTTTCATAGACTATCTTGCAAGGTTGCAGTATATCAGCTGTCCTTTATCAACCAAGTTAAAGAAAACACACATAGAATGTGATTATTCCCTTAATGTTCTTTATCCAAGATTCTCTGTAGTACGGTAATTATATTCCTTGCCAATATGATCTGGCAGATCTAAAAATGTTACTTGCGCTCTGAATCAAGCTATTGTAGGATAAATTAATTTAGACAAAATGTTGACCAATTTATCCAATTTATCAGACAGTTTAGGTTTTGACATTTCTGTTTGCTGCAAGGGTTGAAAATATCAGGTATTATTTTTCTTTTCAGTTTGTGTACACAATTACATTTTTCACAACCTCTGAACATCATCCGAGTATTAACGGAAGGTACCGTATGTACATCTAGTGACCATAAAAATTGTACATTTATAAAATATGGTACACCTAAAAAACACAACATGCACAGGCAACATGATGGCTATGTACACCACGTCAACAATATGAGATGAGATCAAAGCAAAAATGACGATCAAGAGAGATTCTGTTTCAAATTCCCCGGTCTTTGCTCGACCGAACACAGCACACTTTTATTTCCATATTTATCACATCTTTTCTCCAAGTGTGCGCAAAACAGAACTATAGCCTTATCCTTTGTGACAACCACGTCTTTCCTCTTTGACAATCAAAGACAGATGACCTTTAAATTTTTTTGGGATTTACAGCAACTTAATCACCATTTAATATGAATTTTTTTTTCCATTTTAAATGCACTTTTATAAATGGGAATGTATGTATGTAGACAGTGGTACAAACACTTACTTTGAGGCCTATCTAATGTTCTGTCTGTGACGGATGGCTCAGTAGCTGGTTACCAGGTGGAGGCGGGATGGGGCGGAACCTCACCCCGCCTTGAGGCTGATGCTGTCGAGTCTCTGCGGAGGAGTAGGCGGGGGAGTGGGCACACACTCCGGGCTGGGACCACTTCCGGTGCTTGGTGTGGGCGCAATAGGGATCAGGGATACCACCTCGTGACTGCCGCACTGCTTGTCGTCCTGTACGTTGAACACACGCTCCTGCAATAGGGAACATGCCTGCCATCTCACATATATCTCCCTTCACACATGGCTCAGACCCGTCAGATATTGTGTACCGTGCCTACTGACAAAGAGAACAGATGTACATCATTACGAGGGATGAACTAGGTATACCAGGAACTAAAAGCTTTGTTGGAAAGTCTGCCTGTTATTAATTACATTACCTTTAGAAAAACACACAAAGTTCTGTCTCTAAATAATTGTAATAATAGGACGGAATGTTTGGCCACTGGTTCTTACTGATAAATCATCACTCAGAGCATTGAGTACAATATGACGTACGTAATGTTGCTTGTAATATCTGGAAAATTGTCTTGATTGATCCTCGTAAATTCTGCTGACTGGTAGGAGAGACTGATGATAGAGGGTAGGGCTGTATACTGTCCTCACACATGCTGGATGAGTCGTACTACTTGTTTGTCTTGTCTTGTGCTTCATGCTTGCTTCTTGGCTTAGTTATTAACATCTGTACAACCCCTTGCACAATACTGCGACGATCAACAACAATGTGCTTAACTTGCATACTAGGAATGTAACCAAGGTGAACAGAGGTTCCGTAGACTTAAAAAAGCCATTCACATCAAACTTTTCAACAGTTTTACATTATGCCAAAAAACACAGAAGGCATAAGCACATTACTGAATAAAGTATAAACACAAATGCTATATGAAGGAAAATGAACAAATAAGAGGGATACAGCAGTGTTAATACCTATTGAACTTTTTAAAACTACATGCATGCAATGTGGCACAATAATTTTCTGGGATAAGGTGCCTGCCAGTCTGCCTCACTGTTGAACTGTGCCACAGCAGGGTTACAAATGTTCAGAGTTATTGTAGTAAACATAACTCTATGACATGAAACTGACTATTCTTTTGTTTAAGAATATATACTGTGTATATATAGCTTCCATAAAATAAAATGATAGTGTATATTATAAGGTGTTTTACATAAATATTTCCAACTTGATGTATGAAGTTATCTATGCAGAGTGTAGGTGATCAGGGGAAACGTGGGGATACCAGGTTGGCAGCAGTGAACTAGGGACATTGGGAGCAGCATGAGTGAACGAGAAACATTGGTTGTAAACGTTGGGTAATAAAAGAGTTATAATCACGATTGATACGTTTATTTATGGCCTATACAACAACATGGCACAGTCCTGTGGAATTTGAATGCACGGTATAGCACGGTATAGTACGTACACGTAGGATAATGATGCTGTTCGATTAGTATACTTCTGACCTGCTTCCGACCATTAGGCCTTAGCTTATGGCGATGGTGTCACAAGGATATCTACTTCCACCGCCGGGGCTGATAGACATCAATGGCCCGAATGCTGCCTTAAATTAGGACTTATTTTATAAAAAATTTAAGCTGCATTTAACCGCCACTAACCAGACTAGTGCTTTGGACGTGGTGAAAACAGCGTTACTTCTCAGTTGCGTCGGTGACGAAATCTTGCTCATGTTTAACACGCTAAAATTCACAAGTGTGGAAGGGAAAAATAGCGAAAAATAGTGACGTTGCAGCTTTAGAGAAGTACTGCACACCTAAGAAGAACACCACGTACAAACGTTTTAAGTTTTCTCAGTGGAAATGGGAAGAAGGTGAAAGTTTTGAACAGTTTCTCACATCACCAAACACGCTGGTGCGGCACTGTGAATACGGGGACCAAGAGGATTAGAGATAGGATCATCCAAGGCTGTGGGGATAGTTCGCTGCAACAAGTATTTTTGAAGCTAGAAGATCGATCCCTTGCAAAGAAACACCAGCATTGTCGCCTAGTAGAAACGAGCACAATTCAGACACAACAAATAAACATGGCACTGTCTATCGAGGCTATTCAGCTAGCGGCCAGCAAACATAGGATACCCACCAACACAAATACGGGAGAACAGAGAGGAGACAAACAACAGGCAAGCACAAACACATAAGTGACTACATGGTGCACAAGATGTAACAAGAGGCACAAAATACGGGAATGCGCTGCGTGGGGTAAATAGTGCAATAAATGAGGAAAGCTAAACCATTTTGCCGTTGTCTGTCGGGTAAGACAAGTGAAAGCTATGCAAGTAACCGAAGACAGTGAAGACGACTGTTTTGTATTGTGTCATTGAAGGTTAGTAGATTCCATACATTGCAGTAGAGGCAAGTGGACAGAACTAGTCAGAGTGGAGGACAAGCAGGTGGTGTTGAAGTTAGACACAGGGTCGGAGGTAAATGTAATACCTAAATACATCTTTAAGAAAGTGGAAAGACAACTCAAGGTATGGAAAACAAATGTCATGCTTGAACCTTATGGTGGGAGAAAGAAAATTACACTACTGGACATTGTTCAGTTACATCGTAAATCTGGCAAGCGGGAAGCCTACCTAGAATTCTACTATCGTAGTTCAGTACCATTACTAGGACTGCAAGGGTGTGTTGAACTGGGGTTTGTACATGACGTACACAGCATGTCAAGGGTGGACATGGGTAATCAGGTTCTTAAAGCATATGAAGACGCGTTCACAGGCTTAGGTTCATTCCCGACAGCACTTCAAATCAAAGTAGATACAAGTGCACAGTGGTTCCAGCATCCAGCACGCAGGATTGGCAAATCAAGACTAAAACCCCTTTAAAACAGAACTGGATGGACTGACTCGTTTAGGAGTAATACACAGAGTGAGGGAACCAAATCCGGAAGACTTCATCAGCAATGTCGTAATCGTGGACAAGCCTAATGGTGAGGTTAGGAACTGTCTGAACTCTGTGGAACTTAACAAGGTAGTTTTCAAAAAACATCATATGATAAAAACACTGCAAGATGTGCAAGATTGTTTAAAGAAGAAACTATACTACTCTGTATTTGACTTTAAAGAAGGGTTCTCCCAAATTAAACTCAGTAGTGACTCACAGAAGTTTGTCATGTTTTCAACCCCGTTCTGGATATTCCAGCACAAGAGGATGCCCTATGCGCTAGCACCTGCAGCACAAGAATTTCAGGAAGAAGTTGATCAGAGGTTTGGGGATATATGTAATTGCCTAGCATACGTTGAAAATCTAATCTGCATTGGAGAGACTGAATCGGAACATGAACAAGAAATCCAGCCACCTAAGACCCACACGGAACAACAGAGTACCCTGGGCATGTTTAATAACGTTAGGCCTGATATCAAGAATACGTCAGAAATAGAAGAAACCATTGCAACAACTCAGGCAAACAGATGTAGAATGGCAGTGGGTACCGTATCATGATCAAGCGCTAGTCCAGCTAAAAGAACTAAATGGCCAAGCAACATGTTTAAGAAGCTCTGATCCCATGGTACCCATCGTACTTCAGTGCGATGCATCTCAAACAGGCTTGGGGGCATGCCTTCTACAGGAGGGGCAACCAGTTGCCTTCGCATCGAGAAAGTTAACTGATACGGAGCAAGAGTGGGTGTTTAGCTATCATACTTGAGTAGTAACAGACCACAAACCCTTAGTCTCGTTGATGAACAAAACGGTAGGCAAAATTACTTCTTCTCGCCTTAAAAGACTCAAGCTGAAGATATTGCCACATCAGCTATCTGTTACATACGTTCCAGGGAAAGAAATGCATGTTGCAGTACTCTTATCATGTTCCTACATCAGGGACAGCATACCAGATGATTTAGAAATGATGCATACGGTGCATAGCATTTCCAAACATCTAGCAGTCACACCAAGCAAGAGAGCACAGTTAATGAAAGAAACTGATGCAGATCCAGAGCTACGTTTGCTAAAGCAATACTACGTCACAGGCTGGCCAGAACATAAAAAAGGGGCCAACCTAGGCATTCATTAATAGTGGCCAATATGACATGAAATCTGTGTAGAAGAAAACCTCGTTTTTTACGAGGAAAGGGCTATAGTGTCTACAAAAGTGAGGCTAGAAATGTTGCAGCAGGTACACAGAGGACATTGTGCTATAGACAGGTGTTTAGCTAGAGCAAGCAGTGTATTGGATGGGCAAAAGATGTGGAGATGTAACAAAGTAAATTCTGCAAAAAATATGCTCCTAGGAATTACAACCATACATACCTTGCAAGGAAGATCTCTAAACTTCCCTTTGAACAGGTGTCAGCAGACATTTCAGATTTTGGGGGTAAAAGTTAGTTAATAATAACTGACTCATATTCAAAATGGATTAACATTGTTCCAACGGCTGGAAAAAGCACTGAACAAGTAATTGATACATGCAAAACAATGTTTGCGATACACGGTGATCCTCATATCTTGGCGATAGATAACTCCCCATTCAATTCTAGAGAATTCCAGACCTCTGCAAGAAATAAATTCGAGCTCCAGCTGAGCAGCCCAAGTTATGCTCAGAGCAATGGATTGGCTGAGAAAGGAGTTCATGTGGCCAAACAGTTATTATGCAAATCCTGGGAAACAAACACAGACTACAGGGATACACTGAGAGAATACCATAACATGCTGATCCTGGGATTAGAGGCATCACCTTCAGAGTTATTAAACAGCAGAGTGGTCTGCACAGGTCTGCCAATAACTGAGGACAAACTCTGATGTATGTTAATAATAAGACATCTTGAACCTTTAATCTATTGCATTTACTTTATTACGTATCTCCATAACTACATGTTTACATCATCTGTCACATCCTCTGTCACTGCTCTCTCCACATACACACTCCCCTGCTCGCCAGCTACCCTGTTGCCAAACTGCCAGACTTTCACTACCAACCTTATGCACTCACTGATACATCATCTTTCCCTTCCATTGCTGAAGCATTGAAAGTGCCATGACGACAAGTATGTCTGTACAAAGTAAAATACAAAAGATTTACAATGGAATTATTGTAAGTAGGTATACATAATGACACTCATGTAACATACATTGACATTACACTGATAGTACAATACAAAGTGAGATGTTTAAGGCAATTGTTAATTGTACAAGATCATGTTAGGTAACACTTGTTAATACAACTTGAAACATTTTTTTTTTTTTTTTTACAAGGATGAGTGTAACATTTTTTATTACTCTGTGATATCAGAGAAATAGATACAAGTTAGAAATTGACATTTCACTATATATATTACAAGGACCTTTTCTAGTAAAGTAAACAAAATCACTGCAGTTCTTTACTTATGTGTTCCACAGTTTTGGCATATAGGCTTGTGTCCGGGAACTCGTTTACCAGTAATCTGCAAGTTGTCAGGAGTAGCAAACACTGTGAGATCAGTTCTAGTGCTAAGTGCTGAATTGACTGTTTGCTGGTCAAACCCCTTAAATGCCTTGGAGGCTGTATTTGACATTTCCTGCCTGGCCTGATCACTGGCCTCATTATTTACGGGAATTTCACTATTCAAAGGACCATCTACATTGCCATGCTGTGTATCATTCATTATGCTAGTGTTTATAATTTCCAAATCACTGTAATCAAACTTTGGATTATATTCATTTACCGAGTGCCTGATGTCTTTTGTCGTTCTCCTGACTATGTTCCCCCTATGATTGGATACCCAATATGACCTAGGGGCCTGGTGCTTGCCTACCACTTTCCCTGCGTTCCAATGTTTGTCACATTTGGTTCTTTCAACTATGTTCTGTCCTGTCTCAAATTCTACCTCCTTCCTACTAGCTGTCTTGTTGTACCATGATTTAGTTCTATCCTCCCTAGTACATAACCACTCATAAATTCCTTCCTGAACTTTCGGCTTTAGGAGTTCTGCTGAAGTTGGTAGACCCGTACACACTGCTCGACTGTTCAAGAGTTGGGAAGGTGATGTTCCCAACCCTGGAATGGGTGTATTCCTGTATGCTTGTAAGGCATCACGATAATCTGTTTTTGTGTCGGCACATTTACGCAGTAACTGCTTTGCCACATGGACCCCATTTTCAGCAAGTCCATTGCTCTGTGCATATGTCGGGCTACTAAACTGGCACTGGAACTTGTTGCGTGTGAAACGTAGACATTCAATTGAATTAAATGGGTTATTGTTGGACATCAGTACTTGTGGGTCACCCTGTACAGAAAATACATTTTTGCAGGCATCAATTACATTATGTGCAGTCTTGCCATTCATACAGATTATCTCAAACCATTTAGAGTATGCATCCATTAGTACCCGATAAGGTTTACCACTAACTCTATTATGTCAGCTGACACTTCTTCAAACGGGAGTGTGGGAATTTTCCGAGATTGATATGTGTGCTTTCTGTTTCTGGGTGCGTACTTCTCACAAACCTTACATTGTTTGACATAACGTTCAACATCCCTGGATAACCCTGGCCAAAACATAACCTTGCTCGCCCTTGCTTGGCATCTCTCCACTACACAGTGTCCTTCGTGAACTAAACCTAACATTTCTTGCCTTAGTATTCCAGGCACAATCACTCTATCATTGAAGAAAATTAAGTTATCTTCCATAAAGATTTCATCTCTTAGCTGCCAATATTGTTGTACCCTCATGTCTAGCCTACTTGTTTTTTATGTTCCAGCCAGCCTTCTGTGATGTAGTTTTTAACAAGGTCAGTTCAGGATCTTGGTCTGTTTCTCTTTCAAACTGGGCTCGTCTTTGTGATGTTGTCGCTAAATGTTTGGATACTGCGTGTACCATGTTTAGCATTTCATGATCATGGTAGGTATGTTACGGACAGATCGTATGGCAGTAGCTTGAGCCTTAGTCACTTCAAGCGAGTCGATCCTATTTTCCCAATTGGTTTTGTCATAAGGGGCACTAATGGTTTGTGATCTGTTAGGATCTGAATGTGGTAGCCAAACATCCATTCATGAAATTTGGTTACTGTAAATACTATTGCTAACATCTTTTTCTCTATTTGTGCCAAGTTGCACTCACTATCTGTCATTTTCCATGATGCGAAGGCTACTGGTTGGCCTTCCTGCAGCAAGCATGCACCTAACCCTATCTGTGACGCATCACATTGCACATTTATGGGGAGGGAGGGATCAAAACTGTGTAAACATCGAGCCTGGCCTATCATTTTCTGGAGATTATTTAAAGAAGTTTCATGAACTGGGAGCCAATGCCATTGTGTGTCTGATTTTCTTAGCTCCTGCAGTGGTTGTTCTACATCCGACATGTTTTTTAGAAATGGTCTAACATAGTGCTCTTTAATATTCTTTGGTGATTTTATTTCCTTTAAGGCCCTAATTCTGTCAGGATTTGTTGTCATTCCATCTTCCGAAAAAACAAGCCCTAAGTACATAACCTCACTCTGTTTTAGCTGGACCTTCTGAGGGTTAAATTTAACTCTGATTTCCCTAGCTCTTTTGATTATTGCCTGCATTGCAGTGTCTTGTTCCTCCTCAGTGTCTCCAAAGCAAATTAGATCATCTATGTATACAAGACTATTGGGAATATCCCCAAAATTGCGAACAACTTCTTCCTGAAAAAGTTCAGGAGCAGATGCTATGCCATATGGCATTCTAGTGTACATGTAAATGCCCAAAGGTGTGGAAAACATAACATACTTACTAGCTTCTTTACTTAACTTGAGTTGAGAAAATCCTTCCTTGAAATCAAAGACAGAGTAGAACTTTTTTTTATCTAGTTTATCTCGAATATCTTGTAATGTTTTTATTTGATAAAGTTTCTTAAAGATCACCCTATTTAATTCTACTGGATCCAAACACATTCTTACTTGACCATTCGGTTTATCTACAATAACAATATTATTAATGCAACCTTCGGGATCTGGGTCAGTTACCTTAACAATTACTCCAGCAGCAGTTAGCCTATCCAGCTCATTTTTAAGGGGACGAAGCCTTGATTTCGCCACCCTCCTTGGAGAATGTTGAAAGTTGTGTGTTTTCGTGCCTACTTGAATGGAATGTTCTTTCGGGAATGCTCCTAGCCCACTAAACAAATCATAATTCTGTTTAACAAATTCATTTTTAGTATTGCTGCTGGTCAGAGTATTCACTCCTTGTACAAACCCCAGCTCTGAACTACCTGATAGACCAAGCAATGGAGTAGACTTGAAGTCAACAACATAAAATCTAAATAAACCCCATTACATCCCTTTACGCAATGTAAGTTCACTATTCCGACTGGTTTCAATTTTGTACCTCCATAAGCCTCTAGGATTACATTTGTTGGTCTAACTTTTAATTGCCTGTCTATTTTTTTGAAATTTTCAATTGGCATTACATTGACTTCAGACCCTGTGTCAATTTTTAGCTCTACACATTTATCCTCAACTTTAATTCTTTCTTTCCAGTCATGCTTCCCTCTAACACACTTTTGTTCGGCACATTTATCATCTGTATTCACTGCATCTAACCTAAGTACTCTTAAGCTATGTGACTGAAAACAATCATCATCCTGCTGGTTTTGATTTACATGTACTTCCCTGACAAATTTAGTTTTGCAACCCACTGCAAAATGATTCATACGCCCACATTTGTTACACTTTTTTCCCCAATCAGGGCACTCTTGCCTTTTGTGAGTGCCATTACATCTTGAGCACTGAAACTGACCACCTTCTGTGTGTCTGGCACCACTCTTACATTGATTCTGTGTGCTGTACCTTAGGTGTGATGAATGTTCAGACGGGTTCCTTGTCAACCAACTCGTTGTTTGAACGGCATCCACCGACGTAGCTTGACTGGCCGCTAGAACTGCATTTATTTGTTCTGCCTGTAGTTTGCTTGCTTCTACGGTGCGACAGCTCTGGGCTACCTTGTCGAGGGACGTGTCTTCTAATAGAAGTAGGGTTTCCTGAAGGCTTTTATCATTGCAACCTTGTATGATTCTGTCTCTCAATATACTGTCCTCTTGGTCACCATACTCGCAGTTTCGCACTAGCGATTTTAGGGCAGTTAGGAACTGGTCAAAATGCTCCCCTTCTTCCCATTTTCTTTGCGAGAACTTGAAACGTTCATACGTGGTATTTTTCTTCGATGAACAGAATCTTTCAAATTCCGCTACTACATCTTGAAATGTATTCTTACTGTTGCCTGCTTCCCCAGAAAATTTAAAGATATTGTAGGTGCGCAATGCTTCATCACCGACAAAACTTAGCAGTAAAGCTAACTTGATTTCATCTTTAGCACTTGTTTGCTCTGCTGCCGTCAAATATAGCACGAATTTCTGATAGAAGATCTCCCAGCTGGAAGCTGCATTTGGGCCATTAATATCTGCTGGGCCCGGCAGCGGGAGAAAAGAAGACCTAGTCGCCCTCTTAACATAGCCTGAACTATGCTAGCCTTATCTTCACTGTAGGTTTCAATACTCCTTCCACGCGTTATTCCTTCTTATTGTTATCCACACGACTGCGCCATGATGTATGTTAATAATAAGACACCTTGGACCTTTAGTCTATTGCATTTACTTTATTATGTATCTCCATAACTACATGTTTACATCATCTGTCACATTCTCTGTCACTGCTCTCTCCACACATACACACTCCTCTGCTCGCCAGCTACCCTGTTGCCAAACTGCCAGCCTTCCACTACCAACCTTATGCACTCACTGATACATCAAACTCAAACCAAAAGTGATGGTAGAGATTCGTTAATGGCTGCAGAAGAGGGTGGAACAGACTAAGTATTGGAAACAGGGGGGCAGATCGCAGGAAAACATCCAGCCCCAAGATCATTTTGGGTGCCTAATTACAGAGGGAATGTCATATGCCGGACAACGTGGGACTTGAAACCCGCATAAATCACTGCAACCCAAGAACGTACTACAGCGATCTCGAAGGTAAGGGTGAAGAAGAAAACAACTCCGGGGTAACAGCTAACAGCAGGCAAGTCAACATGGGGAACGAAGAGAGAAATGGTGTTGAAGGAAACAGCGAGGACGAAATGGACTGGCTGAGATGGAATGAAAACAGACAGGCCGTGAGGTTCCTCACTGGAGTAATGACCAGACTGTAGACGTCACAGAAGTGAGCGATTGGTCAACAAGAGGGTACAGATGCCCTCAGAAAAAATCATCCTGTGTAGACTGTATTCCAAATGTCTAACGAATGAATTGCCAAACAGTTTTAGTTAGTTTTTATATCCAGCTGTTATTATGGTGATGATGTACATTATATGACTAGTTAAAATTGGCAGGATTCTGGTTTTGTGAATATTTATATAGTTAACTGATATTTATAGTTTGTTAGTGAGAGGATCAACATGCATAAAAGGTAATCAGCTAAACACCCGAATAAACTTTGCAAGGAGGAATAGATGATGTATGAAGTTATCTCTGCAGAGTGTAGGTGATCAAGGGTAATGTGGGGATAGCAGGTTGGCAGCAGTAAACTTGGGACCTTGGGAGCAACATGAGTGTACGAGAAACACTAGTTGTAAACATCGGGTAATAAAAGAATTATTAGCACGAGTGATATGTTTATTTATGGCCTATACGACAACATAACTGGTTATGGGCCCAGGTGTGCATAATATTGAGAGCTAAGGTGGAAAATATAGTACATAAAAGTGATGTATTTGAGGTCAGTAGTAAATCTTTCTCAGTTAAAAACAAAATAACTTAAACAACTTGAAATTTAGTGTACAAACTATTCTTGAGGAATAGCAGATAAAGCAAATCCAAACAAAAGACACAAAGGCAAAATTTATGTCTGTCCAGTGCATCTGTGACTAATATTTAGATACAATGTAACATGTAAATAAAATATTCAGATTTAATGTTGTCGGCCAAATGTATGACGAAAGTATTGGAAGATGTACGTATTTCTACGAAAATGTATTGTGTCTAAGCAATATATCTCTTTAACTCTTTTGGTGCGACAATGTGTATTATGTAATATTACCTCAGTGCTTAATTAATTAAAAAAGTATAAAAAAAAAAAAAAAAAATAAATTCCAAAATTGTTAATAATTCATTTTTGCTTTAGTAATTCACAAAATTGACTTCAGAAATGTAAATATAATGACATTTACCATGTTTCATTACATTGTAAGCAAATAACAATACAAAGTTAATGAACAGTGATTCACAATTACATACAATATGGTATTCTTATAATGAATTTGTGAAGTTCAGATCTTTTTAAGGAAAATATACAAATTGTGGAGTTACTTATGGTTTTAAAATAGAGTCACTACAAAATCTAAAAAAAACCAAATAAAAAATTTAAGTAATTTTTTTCTATTCAGAATTGTTGAACAGCACTCAAATACTTGCATTGCATTTCCTAGAACTGAAAACCACAATTTTACATGGTGGCCACTCAAACGTGAAAAGTGAAATGTGGGAATTAACCGTGGATTTTATTTAGAGCCGGGAAAACCTTAAAAGAACCAGGAATTTTCTTAAAGAACCAGGAACATACACTTGCGAGAAATTTTTTTTTGCATGTCGACGAGGCAAGTTAGGAAAAAGTTCGTGCATTGTGTATAATTTAAAAAATGTATACGTGGAATGTTTTTTTACAATGCATTCTTAGGGCGATGTTAAAAAAAATGACAAGGCCTACTTGTGCGGGAGTCAACTGCGCGCACAGCACATTGATGAAAAAAGGAAGGCTACTCTGCTCGCTCCGCTTCGGCAGGTTAGTCTAAAACAAAATGTCGGGACTTTCTGGAGTGTTTACATTTATGTTTCAGTGTTAGGAAAAGCAGTAACTTATTGGTTTGTTTTAACCCAACTATTTGTGCTAGATTTTGAAATGTATTTGTAGTTTCTGAGTACCACATCATAAAAGTTTCATCCATTTGAAGACTGTTTTTAGTGCATGGCCAAGCCCATCTATTCATATTTGCGAAGCATGGTATAGAGCCTGAATAAACTTCGTAGCGCTTTATGATATAAATTATGTTTTTCTTAAAGGAAGGTTATGAACTGTGCTAGAGTGTGCTAACTATGCCTAAGTGTTTAACTACAACGTATAGTGACAAACACAACGACAACTTGCAACTTAGGCCTACATCAGCAGTTGCAGCGCATAGTTTAAGTTCAAATTTGCCTTCCTCAAGTAAGACTGAAACTGTGACATTAAGAACATTTCTTGTAAATGAAGAAACATCCAAAGCAGAAATAATATGGTGTACAGCATATGTAATGTATCATTTGTCATTTAGAAGTGCTGCATGTTTAGCAGCTTTGTTTCCCACGATATTTACTGACAGTACCATACCAAACAAAATGCAGTTACAGAGAACAAAGTTGGCATAGACTGTAGTTTATGGAATAGCCCCATATTTTACTGACAGCCTCAGTAACACTTTGAACAGTTGTACTCATATAGATTTGGCGTTTGATGAGTGCTTGAATAAAGTCTCACAAAGACAACAAATGGACATCCATGTCAAATTTTGGGATGATGAACAGTGTCTGGTAATTAGTCGGTATTTGACTTCTGCTTTCCTTAATAAGACATGTGCCAGCGACCTTCTTGGTGCTATTCAATCAGTTTCTCCTCAGCTTCTCAACAAAACCATTCAAATCTCAATGGATGGCCCAAATGTCAACCTGAAAGTAGCTAGAGACCTTGGTGTTGTTTTACATGAAGGGAATCATGTTCTTGCTCCATTTTTTCTTGAATTGGAAACATGTGGTCTGCATACAATACACAATTCATTTAAGGCAGGCATTAATTCTACAGGCTGGAAATTGGTTCAGATTTTAAGGTCACTGTACAATTTGTTTAAAAATTCTCCTTCTAATCTTCGACATATTAGGCCCAAACATTGTCGGCAACGGTAATTCTAGTTGTCACAACATATGTTTTGATAAAGCTGTTTGCGTCCTGGGACGTTTTTTTGGCAGTGAGTGACTACACACAGGTGTACAATAATTTGTGTGTGCAAGGACCTATCTGGAAACTGGTTAATTCAAAAACAACATACATGACGTGTCTAACCTATGTCACTTGTGCCACTTTTGACCACTACAATGTCTGGAGCAGTGAGTGTACAGACTTCTAATAGGCGGGTGAAAGGTGCTGTTATATTGGGACCAGCAAATTGCCCACGTTCATATGTGGTTAAAATGCCTAATGGCAAAATTTTAGAGCGCTCCTGATAAGGTACTTCGTCCAGATAACAGTGGGAGGGCATGGTCAGAGAAATATGACATGATTAGGGACAGCATTGATGAGTATGCAAGCTCCAATAAGGGTGAGGCCAGTCAAGAATGTAGTGTTCAGGCAGAGGATGCTACAAACGTCACTAGTGGGGAGAATGATTCTAATGCTGAGGGCTTTAGAGGTTTCACAAAAGAGGAATGTACAGAAAGTGCCCAGGCCTAATCAGGTCTCGAAATCCCCAGGGTCCAGTGGCCCCTGTCCTAAACACATCAAGCGACAGGGGTTTTGGGGCTGAAAATAGATCGAAGTTTGGACGATTACTGAAATCATCAGGAAAATATAAGGGCTCAGAGTATGTTTCCTAAATTAATAATAAGATTAGCAGTAGTTCAGTGGATGTTTTATCTATTCCTACTAGGTTAAGTCGTAGTCTACTACCTACAGTAACCTATGTTATCTACAGAAGTAAATTCTGAGGTGCACTAACGGCTTGTATTTGTTCATAAAGTGTGTTTATCAACAGTAAAGACAAGGTAAATCTCTATACATAAAAATGAAAGCTGACTGACTGACTGACATATCAAACTGCAGTCCAAACCACTGACGTGAAATTTTTTGTGGGGGTTCCCCTCCGGTCGTTTGCGAACACTATGACGGGATTTTTCAAAATTCGACCTCTAAGGGGGTGAAAAGGGGTAAAATGTGTTTCTGAAGAAACATCGATAGAGCTCGAACCCGAAGGTCTATCGTCGTGATTTTTACTTTAATAGGACACTCGTAAAAATGCATATTAGCCAATTTAAGAATTTTTCAAAGTTCAACATTTAAGGGGGTGAAAAGACCTTAAATGTGTTTCCAATCAACTATCGATATCTATCGAACCCTTCGGGATAGAGAGTTGATATTCACTTCAAAATATTGCTTACGTAGATACCCAAAAAAGAGTTTTAGGTTTTTTGAAATTCGACCCCCAGACAGTAAAAAGGGGCAAAATGTGTTTTTAATAAATCGTCTATATCTTTGAAACACAATTGGCTATCGTCGTGATTTTAACTTTAATTGGTTACTTTTACAAATGTCTATGACAGGACTCAAAGACGTTTCCAATTCTTTATTTAAAGGGATGAAAATACGTGAAAGGTGTTTTCGATTATCCTTCCATATCTAACGAATCAATCGAGATATAGAAGTGCTCTTTGCTTTAAATTGGTGCTTTTGTAAATATCACAAGTACCATTTAAAATATATTTTCCGAATTCGGTCCTAAACTGGTTAAAAAAAGGAGTAATATGTGTTTTCGACTCACATTCTATATACATCGATCCCATAGCTTTTTATATAGCGAAGTGATTTTTGTTTAGGATTGATGCTTACTCAAATACCTAAAAAGTAATTTCAGAAATTTTCGAAATTCACCACCTAAGGACGTGAAAAGGGGTGAAAAGTGTTGCAAAGCGTTTTCAATTAATCGTCGATATATCTTGAACCCAGCGGGCTAATGTTGTGTTTTTTATGTCCACGAGATACCAATAAAGTATTCTAAAGCGTGATTCAAGGGTTTTTTGAAATTTACTCTCTTAGGTGGTGAAAAGACCTTGAATGTGTTTTAGATAAATTCTCGATATCTATCGAACCCGTCGAGATATATAATTAATTTTTGCTTCAGGATGATGATTACAGAAATTATCGCAAAACGGTTTTCAGATTTTTCGAAATTCGATTTCTCAAACTGTGCAGGGGTGATATGTGTTTTTTTAGTGAATGATCGATTTTGATTTGACCGAGCGGGCTAGCGATGCGATTTACACTTCAGTTGGATACTTATACAAATGTCTAAGTTGTAAATTAAAAATTTTTTGAAATTCGGCACCCAAAAGGGTGAAAAAGCACTAAATTTGTTTTCCATCAACCCACGATATCTATCTACCCAGAAGCGATATTGAGGTGTTGTTCGCGTCAGAGTGATTCTTACGTAAATATTTTAAAAAATATGTACATAATTTTTTTTCTTTACAAGAAAAGTGATTATTAACAATAAAACTAAGCTGGTCAATATTCAAGGCAGACTATCCGAAAAGCAGGAACGAGCAGCAAGAAACAACCTATACAGGAGTTTCACTCTACAGTAACCTATCGAGACGTGGTGTTGTACAACCTCTATGAGCCCAGGATACAGATATTTTATTTATTTTTTAATAATTTTTTTTTTTCATGAATAATTTTGACATTACATGACGCAGTTGTTTGTTACTCAGTTCTAAATTCCGGGAGGTTCTAGGTTCGAATTCCATTAAAAGCTGCGTGTGAACCATTCAATTATGACACACAAAGACTACAAGGCAGATCAAATTAGTGCAATTTTACATGTAGTCTTTAAAAAGGGTAAAATTGCAGTTTGCTTTACACTTAGGTTCCTCTACAATATCAGCTGACATATCGTCGGTATATTGCCAAAAGTGATTAAGTCATAAATGTTATTTTGTTTAAAAACTGCATTAAATTATAGATATTAATAAAAATGTGGAATGTTACTATACTGTGACACAACAGTACGAAACGATGAATAGACTTTAATCTTGGGCAATTGTTCGTGAATAACATATACATATTCCTAGCATTTTTATAATAATATCTCATTTTGACTTTGCCACTTTTGGCAGTAAACCGACGATATTATCATCTCACTAATCTCAAGTTTGGTTTCCGCGAAACCTTTACCCACTGAAACTTTGTAATGGCAATCAAGTTAAAGTGAATATTTTGAAAATATATAACTGAGGGCACCGTTACAAGTGGTTGTGCACAGGGTAAACAGATGTTTTTCATTTGATTAACCTCTTACCTTAGGTGTCTGTAACTACCACACAACGTCAAATTGGCAAGGCTATAAATAAGGCCCAGGTGAAGTCGCTGTTAGTGGCAGGGACAAACTTAAGACTACTTTTCGCGTGAACAGCTATAGCTACTTATCCTGCTGCAGAATTAGTTCAACTAGCCGCTTGGACATTCTAACACTTGATGACTGAAGTACCAATCTTGTGTACAAAGAGGTTTTTAAATTGAAGTAAATATTATCAGTTACGAATAATATTCGCGAGCAAAGCCGCGGGGGACTGCTAGTGTATGTATATTTCTTTATAAGAGGTTGTGTTATAATAGTTTTGTGTGTGTCCTATTGTTATCAAGACTGGTGGGCCTAAGTACAAACTGTGTGCATTGCCTGTAAAGACAATGTAAATGTATGTACTGTCTATCCCATGTAAGAATTCCGTGTTTTGACAGCCGATGCTACCAATATTTTTAACATGTTGTGGTGGTACTGTTTCTCTCGTATACACCCCACGCTGCGATGTACAAAATACGGTGGCACTCACTCGCACCAAGCCATAATTCTTACCAAGCTTTAACTGACCACGGCATCACCTGCGGTAGAGAGGGAGCTCTTATCTCAGGGTATTACATGGGCTCGAAGGCATGCAAGAGCAGCACGAAAATTATTAAAAAGTCAATCTTAGGCAAAAGAGACTTTTACTACCGTGCAAATTCATACATACCACAACACAAAAAAAAAAACACAAGAAAGGCTCCACCGGTGGGCTACTCACATTACAAAATAAACTAAACTGCCAAAAGAAAAAGAAAGTTCCATCGGGGCCGCGTACATCACGCCCTACCGGAATGCCTCAGCAAAACTCGCGCTCTAAAGAAACTATCGCCGTAACATAATAAATAATGAAAGACAGCAAATGCTACAAGGCCGAATTATAACTTTAGCTCGCCATCGCATGGGCCACCAGACCACGTGGGCGAAACCCCTCTCTTACGAGCGCGGTTACTGCACATCTTCATCACACGAGCGGTCCAGCAGAACTGGGGGGAGTCCAAGGCACACATGGCCGGCCAAGGGTGCCATAGCCTCCAACCCAGTGCACCAATCCCTCTGGAACTCTTTTTAACTATAACTAATGACACAGGTTACGTAGAACCCTCAATTTAAATCCTACGACTCCTGGCGCTTAATACTTGATACATACAGTAAAACTCTGTTAAGAAGTTCCCACTTAAAAAGTTTTCCCCTATAATAAGTTTCAATTATATTAACCCCCTTCCATTACTACAGTAGTAAATTTACCCTTTTAAGAAGTTTTTCCTTGTTAATAAGTTTGAATTTTTCAGTCCCTTCAGAAACTTCTTAACAGAGTTTTACTGTAAATTCTCACTTTACGTTAATTTTTTTACAGGTTAGTCAAAAATTGAAGATACAATAAAAGCCGCCGTTGGCGGAGTAATACATTTGCGGCCATCGCTGGAAACCTCGTGGCGTACAGGCGCCAGCCTGTCGCATGCCTGTTGCAATCCACAAGCCCAAACTGACATGAAAAGTTAGAATATTAAATATGCCTTTTGGCTTACATATTACAACAAAAAGTTACTTAGATAAAGTTCTTGAAATTTAAAGCTGAACAAAATGAGACTAGTCAGGAGTCTCTACGACAAAATTGACTTGATTGAAATAATTAAAATTGTCAATTATTGAGTTTTAGTTAACATTAGCCCTAGGTAGCCCACCATAATAAATACAATTAATTAGTTACAAAATTTTTACATTAAAATATGACTTCCTTCTTCAGGATGGCATTCGGTAGGACTAAAGTTCATCCACAGATCTTGATGTTAGCAAAAATTATTACAATTACTTAACAAATAAAATTTATTCAAAATCAAATAATGGGACTTCGGCGAACAAACGATGCACTTGCACTTTGCAAGCCAGGTAGGCTCAGCACTCTTACCGAGCAACTAATGAAATGTGGGGCTTCACTTCATAATTGCACATGATTTTATAGGGTCAAAAAAATATACATAAGTGGTAGCTGCCTTAGTGAGTTGGGGGCTCTTATGCGTGGGCTGGCATTACGGTCGGTGTTAGACTAACTCTGGGGACACATAGACAACACTTAAGATGGTAAAGAAAAAGAAATCACATGGCTGGTGAGGCCAGTTACTCTACAACGTGTCAGGCACGTGGCAACCATTTAAAACAACTGGACGTAACCGCATGACCTGATGAAGTAGTAGTGGTAGCCCTGATCAACAAATCATTAAACTTCCATCGCCGACGCTGAAAGTAGTGTGTATTATGCGTGAAAAATAAGTACGCATTTTGGAGGAAACGTAATATAATAACACGGCTTCGTATCCAGCATTAGTCAATTAACTATTTTATTCTATTCAAATCGCGCAATTTTATAACTAATTTACAAACAACCGCACCGTTATCAGTTGACCTGTAACCAAAACAAAGCACTGCCATTTGCGAGTGTGAAATGTTACCGCGATCGCGTGTGTTTGAGATTCTTATAATGTGTTAACTTTATTATTCTGTGCATATATGTAATACACTCCTTCCCCGCTTATCCGACTCTGTTTTAACCGAACCTTCAGTTAACCGAACCGTTTTTCTCCGTGTGATAAATGTGAATACATGCCCATTAATATGTACAAACATGTAGTATGATTAGCGCGCGCAGCACGCAATTTGCCGTGTGCACTGTGCCGATCACGAAGCGAGCCGCGAGCGGTGCCGGCAACTGAACAGGCGGTTTGGTCGGGGGAAGGGTGGTGGCGGACGTGTAGGCAGGCAGTCGACCGCTGCAGACCAATGTTATCAGTTTGACGAGTGTAGCAATTTATTTATTTATTTCAGCATGCATGCTATGGTGATAATTCTGTTTGCGCTTGCCCGAGACATCTAAAAATAAGCTTGGACGGGTGAAAGTAATTGTTCACTTGTCCGTTGGGCAGGTAATGCTAGTGTTATTTGCCAGCAAAAATAAGCGACGCCAACATTGGTAGTTGCTTTATTTTCGCGCACTAGTCGTGAACTGAGTTTAGCGGCGGCACAAAGTTAAGTTCGAAGACAATTAGCAGTAACAGAAGTGGGCGCACGTG
>PNEQ01115422.1:0-21734 GCA_003012365.1 Medauroidea extradentata
TCTCTCTGCTGCTGCCCACCTACCTCACTGCATACAAGCCGTTCCCCAGGAGTAACAGCCACCATGTTCGCCCACTTCACTTCCTCCAGTAACCAGCCAGGTTGAACAACCTCACTGCAACTGTGATCTACATACTACCTATTCTCTCTGCTGCTGCCCACCTACCTCATTGCATACAAGCAGTTATGGCTAAGAGAGATGTTTTAAGAGTTATGAAAAGTTAAAATGAGCGAACGTCTGGAATATTCAATCGTCTATAAAATTTAAACTACTCATCATAATTTGTCAGGATTTTTTGCCGAGTAGATATTCTATTAGCGGACGTGTATTTATATATGTCACTGGGTGGTAGTATGCTTTACTTTCGAGTTAAATAATAGGGATTGAAACAAAATCCATAAAATGAAAACTGTAATGTTTATAATTTTTAGTATGATAATATCCGGGACTCTATAACAACCAAATTTCAAAAATACTCGCGTTTTGATTTTAAATAATATTTCTTTCCGAAAGCCTATGCGCGAGAACATACAACCAACTAAATCTAACGGACTTTATGAAATGAAATTATTGACAGTGTATATTTGCTAAAAAATTCGTAGAAATATGACATTATATTATTGTTAATTATAAATACTTGAAATATATAGTAAAATAAATAATTCACTATTAATTTTTCAAGATGTTTAGAAAATTACCTGTGACATCTGTTTACATGTAAATAATTTCATCTTTTTTTTTTTTTTGGTGGGTTGTTCCCGTAATATGCAAACTTTAATTCTTACATTCGATTTTGGAATCTCACACAAGTATAAAATTTTCATAGAAGGATAATGTAGTCACTATTATCGCATAAAGTACAAAAATTATTTTATATTTATGCTAGTATAAAATTTTGCTTCTTCCACTCTGGAACGCACTTAAGATGGCCGCCTACTCAAGACATCGAGCTCCTGAAGCGTGCAGAGTTTCTACCAATAGAGGTGCTCAACGTACGTCAGTGATGTCAGCTTAGGAACAGCTTTCAAAGAACGCTACACATGTTCATATCCACTGCAGGCTCTCCAGTAATATTTAAATACTACTTTTTAGTGAACCAAATTTGTAAAATAATGTTTTTGCGGTCCTTTTTGGTAAAAAAAAAATTGGTACTAAATCTTTGAAAAGTTAAGTACAATACACATTTTATCTTAACGTCATAAAATAATAAGGTCTCCATCCCAGAATGTGTCGTATAAGCGAGTTATCGGCTGAAACAAATGGCACACCAGTTCAGCGACTTGCGCCTAGAGGCTAGGGTGAGTAGTGTTGCATGTTGGAGGCGTACAAGTGCGGAAGCTGTAAGGACACACATAATTAAGACTCTTACATTGTTGTGTTGAAAATTGCTTTTGCTAGCAAGGCAATTTTTTTATGTTGATAACTAAAATAAATTAACTTTTTTTGAAAACATGTTGCTACTTGACTTTGAAAAGTGTTGCAGCTAGCTGCGATTATTTTTTTTTTTTTAACTACTTAACACGCATTACATCTGTATAACCATTACCTATAAGTTTATAGAATCACTACGATTAGTAGGAAAATAATTTTCAGGCCCTATTTAAAAGGTTAAAAGCTGTTTTTTTTTCAGACTGTCGTAAGCATAAAATACCGACTTGATTCGAAATACACGAAGACATAAACATGCGTTGCTACATCGTACTTCTCCCTAATAAAATTATATAGTCATAAGAAAACGAGCCACAGTAAAGTACTGCACACCACTTGAGTGGCTTGGCCATAGAGGTGATGCTGCATTGCATTCACTGGTAAGTAGCACCCTTAGCGTCTCTACATACCAAGCTTGCCGCCAAAGAGTGCGGAATCAATGCCGAAAAAATATAATTCCAAATAAATCAATTTTAAAAATTAATTCCTTCAAGCAGATATCAATTTACGTGAACATTCTCAGGAACAACTTCCTCGACAATTTTTATATTTAACGCCATGGTGCCGGATTCTTAATGAAAGAATGATACAAACTTTGCGAAATGGTTTCTTCTAAAAATGATTATATAATGCAAGTTCTGTCTGGCACAAATCTTCGCGACTGTAAATTGACACAGAAATAAACATTTGTTGAAATAATCAAAACTGAAGAGGAAAAAATGTTTTTTTTTTCGGTGTGGTTTTTCGACAAGATCTACAATCTGAGAAAAAAAAAGTTTCCTAATACATTTTTCCTTCATTAAATGCTGGGTTAGTCAAGCCTTTATTTTACAAAGAATTTTTTGCCACTGCATATTTTAGCTACTAAATGATACAGTTTGTAGCAGGAAGCACAAAATAACAAAAAAAAGGTCGCCTTGTCGCGATACCCTCAGGTGAACCGTTTAAACGAAAGTAGAAAATATGAACCTCACAGGTAGACAACACGCGATACACACGAGGTATGAGTGAGAGTAATGTTGGTTACTGACGAGCGGATAGAGAACACATTAACGTACAATTTTCAATTGCCCATTTCTCCATGACAATTTGCGCTAACCAAAACTTGCATTATATAACAATACCTCCTTTTTTTTTTTTTTTTACAAGAAATCATCTCGCAAAGTTTGCAACATTCTTCTGTTAACATTCTGTATGCACTGTACCATATGAATTTATATTTAAAAAATAACTTGGTGATTAAAATTTTTAAGAAATATTATGTATTATAATTTTGTTTGTAAGCGTTTTATTTCAAAGTGATGTACTGGGAAGTAATTTATTATAAGGTAACTGCCAATAAAATGTATTTGTGAGTTGCATTAATGCAAAGTTGTGACCAGTTATAGTGGAAAGTAATGCTAAAATATCTTGGATAGATTAGCTGATGGAAAAGTTCACGTTTACCAGTTTAAATTTTACATGTAGCACGGAAACTTAAGAACTTCGTACTCTGGTATAAGTTTTAAAATAGGGTGAGCAATATAACCATTCGAATAGGATCATTTCGTTGTGATTTTGCCTTACTCCCGTCACCTGTGGCTGTCCGTGAAAAACCATTGACGCTTTCTTGTTATGCACTACTGTCGTAGCTACGAATTATTTGAAACTGATTTTCTCCCTGAACCATCAAAGCAGGGGGGGGGGGTTGCACTACGAGGGACACTGTCACATTAGGTGTCACAACGCAACAAACTCAAGTGCAGTCTTTCGCAAAGAAGCCTACAGGCAAGTGTCCAAGTCGCCAGTCACGGCAACTGCACTTCATTTGTAAAAAAAAAAAGTGTGGCGAAGCTTAGTGCACCTGGACATACAAAACATTTACAAATACTGTAGCTTAAAGTTGTAATTGTCTATTATGTTGAAGGGCGCCAAGGCGTACAGTATAGTGAAAGACTACAGTAAAATATCTCCGATGCCTTACACACACACACACATATACACACATACACATATGGTTCGGGATTAAATGAACACTTTTGAAACTTCATTTACATATTCCCTTCAAGATAGTTTAAAGTTTCCTTTTTAACCTAAACAAGTCATCCTTGGTAACAACCACAGTGCATAGTGTGTATCGTATTAAAAGTTAATATTTTAAATTATAATTCTAGACAAGATGTCCTTCAAGAGTGCTCGCTTTATCGTGAGTCACCTGTATATTTTGGAATTGCTGCAAGTAGACGGGTGTCTTACTTAAATAGTATTTTGCATGCCAAAGTATGTTTCTCTTAAACTTGAGTCTTCACAAAAGTCTCGCCATTATTTTCTTCTACGAGTAGGAAACTCTAAAAGTGGAATTTACGATACAGTACTCATAAAAATAGTGAGAGAGCAAAAAAAAAAAGACTGTATATGCTTTAACAAGAATGATTAATTTCGGATTAATAAGGGTAACGAATGATATGGTGAGGTGATGTGTTGGTTGGATAAGGTGAAGTATGGTTAACTACATGGTCAAGTTGTAAATCTGAATAAATATCTAAATACAGTGGCTGAAAGTCCACCCTTTAAGAATGTCAATATATTAATGACATACAGTACAGAGTTATCACTACAGACAGTAAACGGTTTGGGAGGTGGAACTGAAATATAAAATTATTGCGAATATTATACAATTGTCAAGTGGAAACTCTTGATGTCTGGAAATGGGTACTTGAAAAAATATCTACAATCAGTAGTCAAGGCATTTCATGGGAATGTATGGAGTTAACAAATTTGGTTTGCATTTATTGATGAGAGAGAGTTATATGTTTTAGTTTCCCATGTATAAGGTGATATTGTTCTGACTGGCACGCTTTTATCAATAAGTACCTTATTTTATTAGTCTAGTTTTAAGGCACACTTATATATATATAATTATTCACACAGTATCAAATAGATTGCCATACAAACTGTATCTTTCTCAGATGAAATGTAACTGTGTAGTGTATTTTTGAAGTTAAGACAAGAGCGATGCTACATTGCATTCAATTTTTACTATCACTTACGAAGGAGTAGTTTTTAAACGTGTCCTAATCCTTGACAGAGGAAAAAAATACACTTTTAACTCGCGCTGGAAAAGGCGTAAATAACTGTGACTTCTATTTTTCAAACGATGAAGTTATTATTTTTTTAAGTACACGAGCGAAGTGCTGTTTTACAGCCGTGACGTAGGTCATGTGTCTCGAGTGTTCAAATGAAAGGATGAGTATTTGCGACCTTCACAGTGCTTGGGCCTTTTCCTCCCCTTCTTCCTCGCCTTATATCACCCGTCACGGCAGTTTACGTAACGTGACATTTGACCCCGAGAGAAATTCCATTTCGACGTGGCCTTGATTGATCTCTTTTTGTATCGTACCAAAAACAAGCAAGCACACGGCAAAACTCGTTCCAAGACACGTCCATCACTTTCCATGCCGGTGTTGATTCCGCCAGCGGCTGTCTGCTGAAAACAGACGGCGTCCTTGTCAAACATTCCTGAACTGACACACAGTAATAACGCTACACTGCTTTTTACCGATCAGTTTAACTTTTTAATCACAAATACAGAATGTTACGAAATTGCGTGTCTGCATGCCAATATATAACGGAAACAATCCTCAATCTCTAGAGGAAAACACAGACCCGAAAATACAAAATTTCTGCACTTCAGTTCACAAGAACATTATTTAGCCTATAGTTACAACCGAGGAGAGGTTGGATTTCTAAGTCATGTATATGTTGGAAACTTTTTCGATCGGGTCATTGTTTATTAAACGTGACCTTGAGGACTCCGAACCAATGGTGGACATGCATAAAAACACTCATGGACTCCCGCGCTACATCGTCAAATATTCAAATGCTCACTCGCTGGAGCAGCCAATGTACAAGTAGCTGTGGACACAGTATAGTACTGTGGAGTCCAGCCTGCTGGAAGATTTACCCGATACATATTCGGGACTCTTATAGTGCATAGCTAGAGACATGCAAAATTCGCGTTATTTTCTGACAGCTGACAAGACTCCAAGTGATTATAGGCTCGTTCGACGTGTCCCGCTGGGCGATATTGTCGTGACTTGCCGCGGAGAATGCTTACACGGTAGAGAAGCCAATCTCTGTAAAGACGTAACACACGTAATTGGCAACACATGAAGCGCAGATTATTCTCCGTTATGTATAGGAAAGTGAAGTTTAGTCTGCTACCAAATGATAACGCGAATTTTGCATGTCTCTAGCATAGCACGAGCTGGATCGTGTTACTGTATAATTATTAATTAGGGCCACAAACTTTTCGCGATAAGAATTTTGCCCCAGTTTGTTTCAGTGCCTTACGTGCACATCCGCAGTTCTGCTTCGTGGTCAGTGATTGGATATTTTAACTCTCTCAAGCCTTGGGATTCTATCGGCAAACCACAGCCGTGAGGTGTTGCAGAGACTTTATAGTTATTGGCTCAGACAAATGATATACGGCTCTTCATAGAGACACGCTGCCGATAATCATGAAGCAAAATTGCAGATGTGCACGTACGACACTGAAACAAAGTGGGGCAAAATTCTTTTCGCGAAAAACCAGGGTCCCTATTGATTATGAATCAGAAATGCAGAAGTGCGCATGAGACACTGAAACAAACTGCGGCAAAATTATTTTCGCGAAAAGTTCATGGCCCTACGTGTAATGCCACTGCAGCTATTATCAGGGGCGGATATGGGGGGCAGGGCGGGGACAGACTGCTCCGGGCGTCGGGTTTCAGGGGGCGCTGGTGGTGCCGAAAATTTTTATTCGAGAATGAAATGTAAATTAGTGAAAAAAAAAAAAAGTACAATATCTACCAATTTACTAGTTTAGAATTTTTGTATTTTTTTTGACCTTGAACACCGTATAATGTTATAAATACAGTATTCATAACTAGAATGCACACTTAAAATACTGTTGATGGTAGCTAGTAAGTACAGGTTTTATGTATTTCTACTAACATTTTATAACGATATTCACGCGAGCACAAAACAATGTCTGCACGATACATTTATTACTGTAGGGTTGATTGGACTGATGGTAAAAGGTGGTGGGAAAGGAAAAGGAGGGGGGGGGGATCAAATCACAATTCTCGCCCCGGGCGAAGGAAAGCATAGATCCGTCCCTGACAATTATCTGCAAGTACAGACCAGACGAAAATTACATAACAGACACATCGTATTTAATTTGAAGGTAGGCATTGTCTGATACAGCGTTCCACAGTAACACACATGATCCAGCTCGCGCGCCAACAACGCACTGTCAGTCAAGAGATCTGCCGGTGAGTTTTCAGGTAACGTCATACAACATCTTCCGTTCTTCAATATGCGAGAATTTAAACAACCTATATATTTTACATAATCCCACACTTTTAAAGACATTCTGTCTAGTTACAAATTTTTTAGCGATATCAATCTTTTAAGTCTAAACGAGAGCAGATATCAAAAGTCTGTCCGGCAGTTTTGTTTAAAATAGTCTTATCCATGTTGGCTGATTTTTCCACGGCAGTAAATACTATGGTTTCAACTAACTATGTATACATAACGAAATTCTTGTTAATAGACTTTTTAGTCGAAACCGTGTTACTTCTTGCTTTGACAAAAAATAGCTATCACGGCAAAACCATTTTAAACAAAACTGCCGGACAGATTTTGATATATGTTCTCGTTAAGGCTTAACAAAATTACTATCGCAGAAACACTGAAGAGCCTTAAATTCATAGCCAGCCTCCGTAGCGTAGTCGTCCAGGCGCCGGTCTTCGGTGCGAGAGGTCCTGGGTTCGAATCCTGGTTTGGGCATGGATGTCATGTTGTTTCTTCGCCTCATTTCACCTTCATCGGCCCCTAATACCTCGTTGTTAATATATTAAATTAAAGTATTTTAACGCGACAGGTATAAAATTGAGGAAAGGAACGCTGGGTTCGTTACGGTAAGTGAGCTTTACGTCTCGTCGACACGAGGCCATTAGAGACGGTGACACACAACTTGGTACAATGACAGGAGCTGGAAGACGAGTCGGCCTTGGCCTTCGTTAAGGAACCAACCATGCATTCGCCAGGAAAAGCGAAATCAGGCTGGCCGGAGCCGGTGATCGATACGAGTCCAGCCTGTTAGCGTTGTGCCACCTCGCTCGGTGAGAGATATTGGAGGAAATCATGGTCTTACAAAGAATGAGTTACTTGGTGCTGAAGAAGCGCAGTTTTCAAAATTGTAGTGTCCATAACCATACAATGGAAACGTATTTACAGTTTTTATTTGCTTCAAAAGCCTTAAAATAATCTCTTTCTTAAGAACATTGAAGATGTTAATGCACTAACAGTAACGAGACTCAAGTCTTCGATATTTGCAGAGTTAAGGCAGAAACAAAATTGTCATTTTTTCCTCCTGTGGCGCTCCCTGTGACGTATTTCCCTTAGCTCCTGGGAGGATGTCCCCATTTGCGATGTGCCCTTTCCTTTCTGATTCCCTTGGTGATGCTGCCAGCTAAATGGTAAAAAGTAGAACCTTACGTTTTCTGTAAGTAGAAAGTTTCAACTTAAAAGCAAATAAAACATGTTCTTCACATTCACATTCGTGCCATACTAATAACTGGCGTGACAGTAAATATCTCAGAGTTAATTGATCAACACACGAATCTTTAATGCAATGTTAATCTGATATGTGACGGAGGGAAACACATTGAGCGGGACACAATATACTAGTATTTTCCAGAGTGTAAAATTAACCGGAACTTAATAAAACGATAAAGTCAAGACGTTATTAATAATAGTACGCACATTTTTCTTCTCTACAGACTCCACTAACGGTACCTCAGGAAAGTTACTGTTAATCAATATTCGCACTTCATTATCACCTAGATTCAGACACACAAAAAAAACTGTGACCGTGTATTAAGTGTAGTAATTTTGTTACGTTTTAGTCTCCTTTGACAGCTGTTAGGAAACGACTGAAAATTACTTTCATCGAAAAAAAAAACACCGCCATGGATAGTGTTATATTAATCACTTCAGTGGACTTTGAATGTGGAGAGTAATATATTATAACCTCGGTTGAGAAACGCAGCTACCGAAGTACAAAGAATTAATGTGTAAATCTTCTGCAAAGATCATGCTGTAGTCGTAGTTTCCACACGAGGGGCAGTTACGGGTGTTCTAGTGCGATACAATCATCATTTTATATTTATATGAAATAGTGTTAGTTTTGTAGACAACACTTTTGAGAAGTACAGTTTCCTCTTACGAAAGAAGTTTAGCTCACATAGTTACCTCATAGCGGTGCGTCAAAGTCACAATTGGCATGTTCTGCTGCCATGCACATAGTGAAAACAAATTGACTGACTTAACGTATGTGAAATAATTAACGGTTAAATAATATGCCACAGACTAAGTAATAAAACAATTTTTTTAAAAATCCCGTGAACTATTTTTGTATTTTAAAAAATTGCTGAGTTTGCAACTTTTTTCCTGTGCATTTGAGATTTTTTTTTTTATTCAAAACATTACGTTATGGTCGTTTAAATACTTTGTTGCATAGCTCATGGGATGTAAGTTCACAGTGAATTATTTTATTCGAGTAGGTCAGTTGGTTTCCACTATTTGCTTGGCAGTAGAACAAGCAAATTTTGACTTTGTCGCGCCGTTATGAGAAAACTTTGAATGCTAAAATTGTTTTGTACAAGAAAACTGTACTCATAATTATCGTCTACAAAACTAACACTATTTCATAAAGACGTAAAATTATGATTTTATCGCACTAAGGGTGTTCACCCTTAAACATCTTGTGCGGCTATTGGTGAGACCTGCACTTGCCTGCTAGCTTCAGAGCTTCGCGTTTACTGATACGTTGTTAGTGAGGGATTTACTTGCTTAAAGTCACTGCCTATATCGTAGCCCTGGCGAGAGAAATTATATGGATTTGAATGTCACATTATATTAGTAATATTTTAAAAATGATATCGCATTTGGAGAGAAACAAATTTCTGCATTGATTACAGGGAAATATTGCTAGCCTACATGAATAAGACATGTAGGAAAATATTATGAAATAGTGTTTTTGAGTGTTTTTGATCGTGAAAATATACCACTTTCTTACTTTCTTCATATTTTTCAGGATATTTGAAATCGTCCTAAAATCCTATAGCAATGTGGGCCTCACAGAGACAAACAAGCAAGTCAGCGGTGGCATATATGTATGTCCAACAGGTACAGAGACATATCGAATATAGGAACTTACGGACGCGGTCTACCACAATTTTCATCACCATGTTTTTATTTTTTATTTGTACGAGATATTTTTTTTTCTTTTTTTAGACCCAAAATGTGACTAAATTTGGCTCTTGTGACATTTTTTTTATCTCTCATAGTTTTTGAGTAATAGTTCGTTAAATTCAAAATTTGCATGTTTCCGTTTTAAGGACTAGAGTAAAACCAACTTTTATAACAAACTGAAAAAATTCACTGTGGGTAAAGACGTCGCAGTCTACAGTGCCATATACATAAAAACCGAGGGAAATTTTTTTTTTGTATTTAAATAAAAATGCTAAAACTTGAAATAATTATTTGAATAATTCAATATTTTGTAATACAAAAATATTTTATTTCGTATTTAAACATAACTGAATTTGTAGCCAACAACACCGTTATTCACTGTGATTTTTTTTTTTTTTTTTTTTTTTCCCCAGTTTGGTTAGTGAGTCTGTTTTAGTGTCGTCTTTAAAACGGAAACATGCAAATTTTGGCTTTAATGAGCCATTACGAAAAAGCTGAGCGAAATAAAACATTTTTATAAGAGGAAAATTTGATCACATTTTGTGTCCAAAACAAGCAAAAAAATAACCAGTACAAGTATAAAAACATGGTGACGAAAATTGCGGTAGCCTCGCCCTTAACATGTATGTCGCTATACTTGCTCGCACTAGGGCTCCGAGGTAGGCAGTGCTCCTTTAATAGTAAGGAATGGCATATAACTATGCACTATAATCAAATATAGGAAACTCATAAGAAAAACACGAGACGTGTTATATGACTCCAGCTCCCGCGGATAGGAGCACTGTTCCTTCTGCAGTAGCACATTGCTCTTTGGGTGGTTTTCAGTGTTCTATATCTATTTATTTATAATTAGAAATGAATCTTCGTTTTAGAATATAGACATACTCTTTTAGTTATTATTGTGATAAGTTAAAATTGTAAATATTAATAAACACGTTATTATACTAGTAGCCTAAGAGAAATTCAGTCTGTAAATGTATAACCACCCAGCTCTCGCCGTCGGTAACACGTCTCGCGCCTTAACAATGCTAACAAGCTATAGTTCCTCATATTGTCCTTTTACGATATTTGCTATAACATCGTACAATGAAGTTAGCGTGAGTGAGGGAGTGAAGAAAGTTTTGTCAGCTATGTTTTTGGCTGGCGAAGGTTGATACGAGGTGAGGACAGAACAACGCTGCAATGAAAGGAGCGTGGAAACGGGAAATCTCCGAGAAAACCTCCGACGAACGGCAATATCCGATATGATTCCCAGACGTTAAAATACGGTTGACCCCGTCGGGAATCAAACCTCGGTCTCTTTGATGGGAGACAAGCGTATTGGCAGCTACGAAAACCACGGTCAAGCTATGATGTAAAATGAAACCAGGTAATAAAGTAATTTATTGTCTTTGCTTCCGGGCTTTCTTGAAGAAAAGCAGGTTTGTCAGTGCTTAGCTCTGGTTGTGAATCCAGACATCACAGCGTACTGTCGCAATGTCCATTTATACGAGGACTCTTTTCCAGGAAGTCTTTGATGTCGTGGAAAACCGGTCTCACGTCAGTACCTATCTCTTGTATTCATGTTGTGACGACATAGCCATCTTTGGTTATGATGCTATGCGTCTTGGGAGCAACGAATTAAGAGGCTATCATTTTAGTTTGGTTCGAAGTCGACTGTTTCTTCCTATACAATGTTACAGTAAGCTTCATAGTATAACTATCTCAGGGCAAAAAGTGTGCTGCTACCCATTTCCGTAAAAGCGCACTCATTTACCAAACATTCAACGAAATAATGTGCGAAACTCGCGACAGATGCAGGAGTAAATTCCATAGTTAATAGCACCCGTAGTCGAAGTAAGTGCTTTAAGGTTGTGCACAGCAGTAACAAAAACTTCGTAATTACACTAACTTCCAGATTATTGGGCCACCGATAAGTTGGTAATAAGCTTAAAGTAGTTACCACAACTACAGTAGGCGTGGACCATAGCTGGTTCAGACTTCTTCTCTTGTGAGTGTTATGATGGGTGTTCGGGAATTACTGACCGTAAACTGAATGAGTGATAGGTAACAAAAAACCAGGCATTTATTGCCATTGAACAAGTGTCCGGTGATGACATCCTGCAAAGTTGAAGTGAGCAAGATTGTGGCGCCTGTCTACCACAGTGGCTGAGAGGATGAGCGAGTACAACCGAGCGGAAACAGGGGTATTGCGGGTTGTATGTATCTAGGCGTTTGTTTTAGTTAAAAGTGTAAAACATGGCTCACCTTATCATGCGCCTAGATAACTGCAGCTCGTAATACCCGTGTTTCCACTCGACTGCGCTCACTTGCTCTCTCAGCCACTAGAATGGCGCCCCGGAGTGCGCAGAACTCAAATTTGCGCATTTATTTCGCCCTTGTAACTTTACAGAGTAACATTTCCGAACACATGTTCACTGACAATAATTCCCTGGTTTTACGTTATCTACCACTCTTTCAATTTATGCCCACTAGTACATTCTAAAATGAAACGCATGCAAGTATGTATAGTATGACGCGGACCAAGCCGCATGCCCTCGGAACAGCCCGTCGTGCGCACCACGTGTGCAGGAACACACCTGGATACCAGTACTGCGGGCGCATATGGGAAAGCGCCCGGCAGCGTGGTCTCAAGAGGCCACGGCGTCCCGACGCCGCCCCCGCAGTCAAACACAATGTCCAGCCATAAAACAAACCCTCTTGACCTCCGGCAATTGCTGGGAATACGTCCCATCAAGCCTAAAAGCCACAAACACGTTGTGAACCACGACGTGTCAGTACGCGTGTTCTGTGTGAGTGAGGGAAAAGGGGACACGTGTGTAGTGTGATAAAGAGACGTCCTAGGCCAGGGGTAACCTTGTTCCCCAAAATTCAGCCCCCAAGAAAGACTTGTCAGGTCTAACCTCAAACTCGGGTAGAAACACCCCTGCGCCTAACGTAATATTGGACTCGTCCAACCGGCAACCTCTGCCGTGTAAATTCTTTAAAACTTCTAATTGTTAAAATACTTTTCTTTATAATAACATTGCTCTCTAGATTTTTCATTTAACAATATTAAAATAATGCTCTGTTATTAATGTAATTTAAATGCATGTAACGTAAAATATTGTCTGACATAAAATTTTCAAAACATAAAAATGAACATTTCAAACAGCCTTTTGGACATTAATCATCAAGCCTAAATTTTATACAAATTTTCCAAGTGCTTTGTTTATATGTTGTAAGTGTTTTATGTGTGAACGAAGTTTTGGCGCGCTCAGCAGCATGGTCGCCCTTAGCCCGCCAAGGCTTCGGCAGTTGACTACTGGCGACGGCGTGTAGAGGCGGTTCGGCTACGGTCGCCCGGGCACCAGCATCTCTTTTGTCTTATCATTCACTGCAATAGTCGTTTTCTTTCTTTGTCTGGAACAGTAATTTAACGTAATTTATGTGCCCTGGTTAACCCCTCTCCCCTGTCGACTCGTTCCGCGCCCAGGGGCTTTTCATACCGTAATTTTCCACTTCCCACCACGTGGGAATTTTACCGCGTCGCCTACCGGCCGGGCCAGGTCCGGATCCGTTTCATACATCGCCAGGATTGTGTTTGTACTGGGAGACCGATGTGAGTAAATAATAACGCCTTGCCTCTATATATATATATATATATATATATATATATATATATATATATATGTGTGTGTGTGTGTGTGTGTGTGTGTGTGTGTGTTATTATTGACTTCGCCGCTTCACGGTGTTTCAGGGCACAGGACCCTACAACCCGGTGACGTAAGTGTTTATATGGGTGTACAGGTGCCCGAAATCCCTGTCGAGTGCATTGTGTGTGTATGGATATGAGCGTGGGGAGGGCCATAACACTCCCCTGAGTAAGTAGAACGGCGGAGGACGAGGAGATTTTGAAGCGGGCCGTCGGCCACACGACCCTGAGATAACTCCACTCGTAACATCTGAGTGCCGGTTCTCTGCTAACCGGCTGGCGCCTAGTCGGGAACGATCTTAAAGCACGCTAGTATTTTCTCATCACCATCTCCTCCACCCTCGTCCCCGTCAAGTATATATGCACATATAAACACTCAATTGTCTATTTTGTGGTTTAACTGCATCAACTTAAAACATTGTTTTAGATAAACATACCCTTTATTTTTTGGGTCCATAGACTACAGTATAACATCAGAAAAAATACGAATTTTAACAAAATTGAAATTTCGATTTAACAATACTGCAACCTCGATTTTACAACACTAAAAACCTCACTTGAACGGCACTACAACCTCGATTTAACAAGACCACAACGTCGATTTTAAGAGACGGTGTGGATTGTTCAAATTTGAATTCCACGTACCGCAAAATCTGACATGCCTGGAACTTTACACGAAGTAAAAAAAATTAAAAATAATATTTTTTAACGTCGATACTTAATGGCACCGTAACACTCCTTAATGGAACGAGTAGTTTCAGGTTGCTTCTATCCTAAACGCTCATTCGTTTTGCATCCCTATTTCAATGGATTCAAGTTTTGATGAATTAGCGACATACTATGAAATGAAGTTGTTTCACTACAAATGCATATGTGTTTGTTACGGTAACATCTTCACTGAAACTCACTGTGTGTGTAGAGAGATTAAAAAAAAAAAATTAAGTATACATTTCTGTTGATTCGATTAAAATAATTTTTATACGTAGGCTATGTTCTAGATGGGACACAGAAATACTCTTTGAGATCAAATACAGACCCTATAATTACTGCCACCCAGATTGTCATAATGTGATCTATAATTTCAACTTACAGAGTTCACGGTGTCGAGCAATTTCCTACGCCAGGAAAGTCAACTTTCTGAGAGAACAACACTTAGTTACGTCACACTTAAAACCACAACGGAACCAGTAAACGCCGGTGTCGTGTTACGCGGCGGTAGATCACTCGTTGTGACGACGAAAGACTGGGACACACATTTTGGCTGCCTTATAACGGCTAAAAAATAACATTAGCGTTGTTCAGAATGCTGGTGTCAGTCCAGTCCATGTTACTTCTGTTATGCATGGAGTGAACATGCACTAAGCGATCATTCTTCCTCTGCAGAACGAGTGAGATTATCTTCCACTACCTCTTTTAAAGTCTAAATTAATGGTGATCTGTCTTCCGAGAAATAAATCAATGAGAATATGATGCATTCTACAGTCATCGAATACGTTGAGGTCAACTCGTCAGATTGTGCATCTTCTTCCTCTGCACTAAACTTGCATTCAACAAAGGCAATTCGGGTTCGATTACCGAAGGGGTCGGCCCGCATTTTCGCAATTGGTAATCGTGCCAGACGATGCCGTTGGTTAGCGGCTTTCCTTCGCCGTTCCTTCATTTCTGCTCTACTCAATACACACGTCACCCCTCACCAGCGCTAAAAGAACAAAAGAGCTGTTAAGGGCTCTGCCTACCTAAGTGTCATGACGTAAGGCTACGTATTTGCACGTAAATTTTATTCGGAGGGTGCTAAATCAGTTTCAATGATATCACTTTCTGAAAAAAATAGTTTACTGCCTTGAGAAGGGGAGAGTATTATTAAAGTAATAACATTGTAGGGGAAAAAATTAGGAGATTATGTTTTCGAGCGTTTTTTGATTGTGAAAATACTTTTTTGTTCTTAGTTTTCAAAGTATTTAAATAAAGGCCTCAAATATGTGGGCATCACTGAGATGAACATAAAGTCAGTGATGACATGTAATGTAGGTTCGACATGTACTCGCGCCAAGGCTCCAGCAAGGCAGCAGCCTTAAGAACAAAACCAAAATGTCTACATTCACTCCAGGAAAGCTCTCTGAGATAGCGGGCAGAAACAGTCAATTGCTTGCATTTACTGCATGACTTCAAAAACCAAATTCTGCCTTTTACTACCTAACCAAATAATTAAACAAAGAGTTTCAGCTGAACAACAGGGTTCATGGCTAACTGACTATTGAGACACTTGCCAGAGTTCCTTAGTTAAGTATACGATTTCGTGTGTATGTGTAGGTGTGTGTGTATTTTTTATTATGTTGCATACCGAGGCAGAGGTCAGGCGTCAACCAAAATGTTAATAGCTGCAGAACTGGTAACAGTTTCCAGGGGCTAGACCGGGATGGCGCAACAGAAACGCTGTGGCGTCGTATAGTCACTTCCTCTTGAAATTCTTACCTCTATCGAGATTTAAGGTTTGTAGGTTAGGTTAATGTGCAAGGCATTTTCGTCAGTGATCCTGGCGTTAGCACTTCAATTGCCACGCTTGGAAAACCACTGCTGTAAATCACGATGTGGCAAAAGGATGATGAACTTTCCCTGCCGCCGTTACAAGGAAAACTAACACTAGTTGGTCGAGAATGTTGTCTTGTTAGTGCTGTGGCCATTCAAAACAAAACGTGGGTGTAATACAAACACAAAATAATAATAAGACGGAGAAGGAAGAAAGAGAGTAGAAGTGAAAATCCAGCTGGGTGTGACGCTAGCTACTTTGCACATGGCTATATAATTAGTGCCACTTCTGGGAGTGGTAGTAAGGCAATACCTAGGGGAAGGTGAAGTAACATTGCTATGTTCGTGACCACGTGCTGAGCGTGTTCCAGTGTAGTGGCGCTGATGCGTGGCACGCTATACGCAGTGCGGTTATATACAACCTCAGATGTTTTAATGGAACGTAAGCGTTTTACTTCATAGTTCTGTTACCTTCTTTGCCTACAAATTCGATTAGGGACATTTGCCTTTTAATGCGTAAGATGATATTTTTCTCTCGAAGTCACTCACTACCTCGGAGTCGTGGTTATGTTAAGGGTGTTCACTCATCGTTAACGATATGAACATCAGGTAAAACAACAATTTTCTGCATTGAGATGAGAAACATACTGCTACATGAATGAACGTATTATATATATATATATATGAGTAAGTGATCTGGGAGTGATTTTGAGAAAGAGTAAACTAATTTTTATTCGTAGTTTTTAGAGAACTAAAAAAATTTTAATTATCCTGTACCAATGGGACCACACTAAGATGAACAGAGTGTATGTATGGTGTCATAAACAGAAGCCCCACATAATTCAATGATGATTTTTCAGCCCGAGGAATGGGATGGTTTGAACCTCAAGAGGGAAGGGAACACGCGAGGCTCTACTAGGCAGGGGTGAAACTGTGGTGCTTCCTTGGCATTGCCTTCCACAGTATGGAGGTGAAGGGACAATACAACGACCAGTCCTGAACCCGGGGAGGTAACTGTAAACTTTCCACTGTTGCCAGGAACCGAACCCTGAACACTTGGCTAACCTGCTAACCAGTGAGCCAAGCGGTGGTCGGACATCATTTATTATAACATTAAATCCTTAACCTTATTCCCACCAGGGCCCTGTGATAGGCAAAATAAACAAAGAAGTTCAAAAATAGTTGTTTCCCGGTAACCTACCAAGGGTTTGCTTTCTCTTAATACTTGCGATTTGTTGTTGTCATGTCGCCATGCCAACTGATGCTGTGGTTCTACCACCATGAACACAGTTTAATAAGTCTGTCTAGCTAGGCGTCGAGGGTAGTTGTACAATATATCATTAATTATGTCGTATTACATATGTAAATAACAGAAAACGCGCATCCTATCAACAATAAATCGCTGCTCAATATGTGTAACACAACCCACTCACTCAACCCAATAGTGCAAACACTTAAAACAAGAAGAAATTTGAATACGTGATTGCAATTTTGGCCACTTTTTTAGACTCAACTGGCGTTAAAGAATTAATTTCCGAAACGTTACTCAGTTACCTCAGGCAAAGGGATTATTTCAACTCGGATCGTTTCAAAACTGATCCCTCTCAATGAAGTTAACCCATGTCCAAAGAAGTGAACCAAGCTAACTCGATCGTCAACGAGATCAACTCCAGGCTAAGACTGATAGAGACCAGGTTATTTTGGAATTAGCTGACAATACAAGAGAAATATCGTGAAAAAATAAATGAAACCGCAATGAAGTGTAACGGTAAGCACTGTGTTCAAAACACTGAAGAAAGACGTACAATAACAATATTGTGTAATTGTTAATATGAAAGTCAAATGCTGGATTTTGTGAGTTTTTCTAATCCTATATAATGTATTACATTTGCACAGTAACACTGAATATTTTCACTCTTCAGTCAATCTTGAGCGTACATATGAGTATATGTATGTGTTTATATACATATATATGTCCGTGTGTGTCTAAAATATGTGATCCTATGCCATTCATTCGATTGCGATCAAATTTTGGTGAGTTGTGAGTGCATCCGGGAAGGTTTCTACCAAAAACAGTTGGGGGGAGGTAAATAGGATAAAGGGCAGAACGGGATGACCGAAAAAATTTAATTGACACTGCAACGCCTGCTGGGACAGCTAGTAACTAATATAAATTGTCGCTGTTGTCGTATTTTATGACATTTCAAACATTTCTGAAATATTAAGGCTTATTTTTAATTCCACGCATTCGATAACATGGTTACGTAAGAGCGCACAGCTAATATGTTATTCGTAAAGTCATTTTACAATCAACTTTAAAGTGTTCGGGGGTCAGTGTACTCGCGCACGCGCAATAATAAATTAAAGATATATTGGAGTCTTCCTTGTCACCGACTGAGATGATGCAGTGGTAAAACACTGGACCCGAATTCAGAAGGACCCTAGTCCGATTCCCAGTGCAACCATACTGATTTCGGCTTTCCGTGTTTTTTAGTTCGTCAAGTTGAAGTCTGGGACGATTTTTATTACACGGCGTGACAGAGTTCATCATTTCGTTGGCTTACTTCTAAAACCTCGTAAGTTCGTTTCAGCAAATTTTACAGGAGAGCAAAAATAAAATTTCCATAGTCATGCTACACCATAGATACGAGTTTTTTTTATTTGAGCATAGAAGAAAGCTAATGCGCAATAGATTTAGCAGATTTTTAACACTAGAAGCGCTATGAAAATTAGCTCCAAATTCGCCTGGAATACAAAATTGGGAAAGTCTGGACTTCGAGGTTCTAGAAGTAAGCCAACGATCCTGCTTGTCCAAGTAATGCGTTCCGTCAAATTACCCCACTACGTACCTAAATATTGTCTGGGTCACATTCTCCTGCTCCCTTTGCCTCAACCCCCTTTTATTTTCTTACACGCACGTATACAGGGTGGAATGCAAATCACGGATAAGCTCGCGGGTATGTGTAGTCAGACCTAAATCTAGAACAGTGAGTGTAACATCCACCCAGAAACTATTGTCGTATTACCTATCAGATGTTGATTTATCGTAACTCCACATATTAATCAGCACAATACTGATGGTGATTGTAAGCTCCTACTACTGGCAATAGAACGATGGTTGTCATACTCATTGTGCCTGATTTAGGTCTGGCCACCTGTACTCGCGAGTTTTTTTTTTTTTAATGGATTTCGTGCAAAACCCTGCAAGTAGAATTTTGTTCAAGAAAACTGCGCACGTCACGTTCGAAACGAGTTCACGGGCGTCGACAGCACTAGGTATATATTTCTTGCTTCCAGAAATAGCTGATAGTCGTTGAAGGTGCAAAAAGATACTATATTATAAGGAACTAGCTGTCCCGTTGCGGCTTCGCCCGCGTGTACTATAGAAAAGAGTAACTAACTTTTAGTTACGTGTTAATTGATGGTGATACTATATTCTATATTATACTATATTCACTGTTTAGCTTTAAAACATCAAATACAAACAGATTTGTCCAGTCCACTGCGCTAAGCGTACTTTAATTGCAGAACTTCTTTTTTTAATTCATCTTTATTTCCCTATAAAACAGCTGCCCGGCTGCGGCTTCCACCGCAAAACAGCTGCCCGGCATTTAACAGCTACAACAATGTAAAGAGCGCGCGCAATACGCGTAATTCCCATCGCAAAGTCTTGCACGGGATACGAACCCGTAACCCCACCCCTCCTACACCCCAAACTTTATACAATACCTGAGTTGTCAGCGAGTGTTTTCCTCGCTTTTTTTTTTTCGCGGTCACAAATTAGATAAAAACAATCCTTGATGCGGATTATATCATGCTAAAATTTCAGCTCGATCGGTGCAGAACTTTTTGTGAGTTTTTGAAGCGTACACAAACCAACATATATATATATATATATATATATATATATATATATATATACACAACGTATGCTTACTTCACCTTCGTCAGACAGAGCCCGCAAACAATAGTTGTAATTATTTTGATCACATTTCAGTAAAGTGCACAATTGATGCGACAAATAGGAGTGGTTTATTAAAGACTGTTCACTTTCCTGAATTCCTCTTCGCATTGCACAAATCGTGAGATTCTTTGATTCTATGGTTAGCTCAAAGGACCAGCGTGGACTGACCAACAGGATAACTTATTTCGTGCAAAACTCTCCAATTTCGCGAAAGAATTTCTCGCAAAAGGTGTACATCTTGAACGTGTTTAGCACTGAAGTTTGCATTGTGTGATTACAACTCTAGTAAAGAATCATCTCGGAGGGCTTGCTGCACTTGTCTAACAACACGAGTTGTCACTATACGCAAACAGTCTGGAGATGCGGCAGCTGAGGTGAAACTGGTCTCGCACGAAGGAGTGCCGATGTACAGAGCGGATGCTGTGGTTTTCACAACCACACATTTGCAAGTGTCTGCTCGCCCGCCGCATAGTCGGCTAACAGGCATGCAGGCAGTAACAAGCAGAACTGACACGTTTCTTGATCGTTCCGAGCTAGTGGCGCAGTTTGCTGAAATACGGCCGTTCACACCTTCGGCATTTCAGATTGTGTAAAAAAAAAAAAAAAACTGAACGAAAGGTACGATCTGCACAGTTTCTGCACTGAAACTATTGCAGGTGAGGAAAAATCGGTAAAAAAACAAACACAAGAAACTGTTACGAAATCAACAGCTATTAGAGTAGCGGTAGCCCAAGTCCAGTAACAATACCATCAAATTTTATTTTTATTGGGTTTTACGTCTCGTCGACAGCAAGGACATTAGATATGGTTGTACACAAATTTGCACAAGAAAAGGAACAGATAAATAAGTCGATCTTAGAATATATTAACGAATCATTCCAGCATTCGCCTGAAGTAATTTCGGGATACCATGGAAAGCCGAAATCAGGATGGCCGGAGCCGGGGATAGGACCCAAGTCTTCCTGAATACGAGTCCAATGTGTTACCGTTGTGCCATTTCGCTCGGTAATAATACCAACAGTTACAGATGTAGCGTGTACCACCACTTTATGTATCTATTTGTTACGTAATGTTTGTTAGTTTAGAACGTAACTAATATAGAGAAGGCCAAGAGAGCCAACATCCTTATGTGCGCAAGTCTGGTCAGTCACGTATCTACACCGCATCTGCCTAGCCAGGCACTCAAGCCTACTAGAATCCATAACGTCATCGAGAGGCATTTGCAACATTTGTAATTTTAGCTTCACTGTTGAGAAGGTGGGTATTTTATTAGTGTATCTCATCCACATACGCCGTACACCATTATATCACCACATAATTATCATCATAACTTGAATTGCCGGTTAAAACCCAACAATGAGCAGCTATATGGAGATGTTCTGTTCCAATCTCAGACAACTTGGCTGGTAAGATAAGCGTGACTGCTAAAATGTTACGGTTTAAACCTGCGTGAGGCAGACAAGTTTCGAAAAGAAGAAATATTTCCCAGTTTCATCAGACCCTATGTTTTGACCACGGTCTAAGAGGTAGAGGTCTTGACACTGCCTATGCTCTCCAGCAAGAGAAAGTGGTCCCTTCATGTCGCCGAGCGCTAGTAGTAATTTGGTGGACGATTTGTCTTGTTTACATCTCGCGTTTTAACCTTTTTTGCAATTATTTACATAAAATAATGTTAATAAGGTAAGCTAATATAGTATATACATGTTCCATGTCCATAATTGCAATGGCATGTGTGGAACTGTTTATAAAAGTAGTCTGAAGAAATATATTGAGTATTATTGTTTTAGTGAACACATTCGAACAAAAACTATATTTCGTGCCCTACAAAATTTGAGAAACGTT
>PNEQ01115423.1:0-14014 GCA_003012365.1 Medauroidea extradentata
GCAACGTGCAGGATGTGTGCTATTAATGTGCTGGCAACGTCACATTGCAACGTTGCCTGCACGAGACATTGGCACGTTGCCGGCACCTATTCTGCACATTTCTGGCACATCACAGCACGTTGTAGCAACGTGCAGGATGTGTGCTATTAATGTGCTGGCAACGTCACATTGCAACGTTGCCTGCACGAGACATTGGCACGTTGCCTGCACCTATTCTGCACATTTCTGGCACATCACAGCACGTTGTAGCAACTTCACAATGTTACAGTGTAACGTGCAGGCAACGTGCAGGCAACGTTGCCGTGCTGTTAGGGAACAATACCAGACACGATACCTCTGTGATAATATTAGTAATATTCATATTTTATAGTGTTTTATACTGGCCTATCATAGGATCCCACAGACCCCTCACAATCAATACTGAAGTTAAAATGGATGGCAATATGTTACATATGACAATAAAGGCCCCTTCATTACAATCAATCATCATAATTAACCTAAACTGTATTAATTTATATATATAAAAGTATCAATAAAATAGGACCGTCACACATGCTTCTGAAGTCGCATTACTCCAATAGTTTATTTGAATGTTGTCTAATTTCTGTTTGACCTGTGGCTCTTGAGCCGGATTATATTCGTTCGATCTTTAATTCTTTGATATCCGCTTCTTGCCTTTTTTTTTTGTGTGCAGTCAAAAAATTAATTTTCGGGAAATTTTGCCTTATGTAGTCACATTTATTGAGATATTCGGTGTTCTGTTTTAGAGCTTCAGTTAGTGAGTCTGTTAGTATTTAACTTCGAAATTTATTCTTCACTGCAATTTATTACTGGTATTTCTGTTAGTTTATGTTTTAAGTATGATCTAAAATGTTTCCAATTTGATGGATTTTAGTTTGGGACGGGTTGTTGTTTAAATGATTAAATGATCAAGTTTATCATCATCGGCAGTTTGAATAATTAGATTTGTAAAGCGACAGCAATGGTGATTTCTTTTCAGAAACATTTTCACATGAGACCGATTTTAATGTTTTATCAGCTGCAACACATCGCCATGATTCACACATACCTTTGTTTGCAGGTTTTGTTGCTGGTCCGTCAGCAATAGCTTCCCGAATCAGGGTTTGGAAATATTCTGTTGCAATTCTTATCAAGCATTGAGTCGAAACTGCTATTAGTCATGTTCAGTGTACCATCTAATGTCCCAGTTGTGTGTCCTTGCAATATAGATTTTTTTCGTTTGTCTAGTTACCATAGCATGCATTTTCATAATCTAATGTATTGAAGTATACAGTCTTCCTTTCCCGTTATCCATAGCAGTGATACTAAATGTAGCGTCATCTACTGTCCAATGCATGTTTATCCGTTACAAATGAGTTATAATCTGGAGATTCACGATTTTCAAATATGGAAGTTGACATTGCTTCAATGCGCTCTGAAATGCATTATTTGCTTGTTTTATCGTCCTCGACACACCCTATTTGTTTGTATAACTATAATTTCCAAACACCCGTATATTTAGTCGTCCTCAGGTTGATGTTTGTTAAACATGCGAGGACTTTTAACACAAAAATAAGTCTGCAGCACTAAATGAACATGTAAGGCGTACTGCTGCTACTGCTTAACTATTAGTTCATAAGCGAAGAGCAAGCAAGTTTTATAGTAAGAAAAAATTTACAGAGCTGTGCAATAACATAGCTACATAACGTAGCTGGTAATGCTTTTATTTCATGGAAAACCTTCCATTACCAGCCTTTCCCGTTCAAGAGATGTAAGTTATGGCATTATGTGTTTGTGTGCACAATATGGGTGTATCACAAAGCACTGTTTTGCGCCTATCACGAAGGAGTGGCAAAAATTGCACAGCATGAAGTTAGTGCAATGTTAAACGACTACATTAATGCCTCGCTCTTTAGTTGTGCAGTGGTTTCGAAAGTATTATTTTTAACGTAAATTAATACATATATCAAGAATTAATTTTGCAAGTTTTAGCACTTATCTATCATAGTTTGTATCTTAATTTTTCTGTTGCAATACACCAAACGGATTTTCAGATTTTTGCCCCAGAAATATCACATATTTTACTGTCAAAATAAACCAAAATGAAGCAAAATAATTTTTACCAGCAAATGGTACGATATTAAAAATACTCTTTGGCAAAATTGTGTATCGTATGACTGTACGCAGCCTCAATTTTTTTCAAAGCATTTGGTTAAAAAATATTCGCGTTATTTGCAATTGTTTGAAATAAATGAAATATCATGGCCTTAATACACATGTTTTCGCCTGAAGTGAAAAAACTGCTCATGTTTCGAGATTCTTGCCTTAGACAAATAGGAACAGTACAGTGGTAATATTTCTGTTCTTTCTCCCTATTACTAAACAGTTTAATGTAATACATCTATATTTACCTGTGCGACGGCACATCTTTCTGCCCTGTGATCGTGATTTTGGAGTTGTCAAGCGATTAGTTCGACGACTTGACAGAATGTACTCTCCTGAGGAATACAATTACATGCTCAAAGGATAACACAACACAGCCTTTTCTATGATGTGTATTCTGTGAACAATGAAGTAAATCGTACAAAAATGTATAGCCTTATTATTTCAAGAGCTTGGCACCAGAGTTAACTTATTTTTTTATACTGAGTCAATACAAGTATTTAATATTCAGACAGGAGGAGAGAGGTTACGTTACAACTAACGTGTTTATTGATGGATTGGTGTCTCATACGTTCAAACTGTTAAAGACAGGGAATGTTATTCTTCCTTTACAACGTGTCTAAAGTTTGAAAGTTACCATCAAGAGAAAGAAAATGCAAGACCTATCAAATGAGATACACCATGTGCCTGATCAGTACAAACTCGTTTATGGCAACATCTTGACATAGGCCCTACTCAATAACAAGTTCCCTTGGTGAAGCTTATAGTGAGTGGGGTGTAGATTGTGTACTCGATGTTTGTGGGCAAATGAAGACATGACAATGTAAAACATTCGAAGCGCCTACAGTGTTTTGTCCTCCCGTAAAGAGTACAACTATTATAAAACATTTTCAAATTTAAACATTAAGACGACGTATTTGACATTTTCGTCGAAAAGTAGGTGTTATAAAATAAAACACACTATGCTTAAAAATAACAGCACTTGTGTGTTATGAATTAATGTCTGTTTTATCGAGTTTCAGAGCGACCTCAGCTCATTGATATTAAAAAGGAAAACATTTTATTCATCTTTGATTACATGCAGCTTCCAATACACAACATATATTGTGTTTTTTAAGTAATGTTCGGTTTCCTTAAATCCTAGCAAGCAATTGTCTAACTGTAATAAATATTTCCCATTCAACATATAGTTTAGTAACAAAATCCTATTTCCTGTTTTTCTTAAATTTGGCCAAAAGTAGAATCTTTACCTTTTTCATCTCACCCTTCGTTTGATTCTTACATGGACAAATAAACCTGGGAATAAGCATTCAACATTCTACATATGCAATAATTAAATAATTCCATATGGTGAGACTCTGGCAGAAGTACTACATGGGTCTAAACAGGATGTGATAAGACTTTAGATATTTGGATGCAAGACTTCCAAAACAGCTGATTACAAGAATATTTGAATTAAGAACAATTACCGTGAATATGTAAGGATATGCACGGGCAGGTGATAGACACACTTTGGGACGATGACAACAACAGAACTGTCATTGGTAGAGTTGTACGTTTCGTAGAATTTCGTTCTGGGAAAGATGAAAACAATTTGACGTAGTTTGTAAGTGAGAAGGAAGGTAATAGGTAAAAATCCGGTGTAAAAGTATTTATAATTTTTAGTGCATTTACAACATTCACACAATAGGGAAAAAAAACTAACGGAAGCCCAAATATCACCAAAAAATATTAACAAGTTTTGTGTTGACTCCTATGGAAATTCATATAAATGTACCAAATATCACACTCATAATATTGAAATAAAATACAGAAATGCACGTGCCGAAATTACAATTTACTGAATAATGCTAGCATATTTTAATTTTATCAAATACAGTAAATGATACGTTAGTAAACTGAACAATGCATGACTATTCAAAAAACAAAAATTATTTGCTCTCCAGGCACAAAATAACTCAGTCTGGGCACAGTTTGAGGGCTTTCGAGACAGCAAAAATATCGCTAACTTGTCCTATTTAATATACGAAATTAAAATCACATTCAAAATCAATGTTCACTTGAATTTTTCAACAGAATTAAACATAATAGAAGCATATTTTGATATAATATTATCTGCATTTATCAAATTGGGTTCTACTCAACTTTACAACGTGAAGAGTTCTTCGTTCTTCAGAAAAATTACACAACTAAATAACATTCTTAGTGGACTTCTTTCATTTTCCCAGAACCATTTTAGGTTCCAGCCGTTGGAATATGCATCTCTGTAAGAATATCTTCACATGTCTTAGCAGAATACATGTCATGTTGTTGTAATGTTGTAGCCAATTTGGTTTTCTCCTGATTCTAGTACGTATAACCGATTACTCTTCTTCAAAAGGACATGACTATGCTTTGGTTTTAAATTCTATTAATTCACCTTCTTTTTTAAACTGTACTGTAGGAAATGTATCGCTCGTGAACGTAATTTCTTCTAGGTGTACAGTAGGCTTCAAATATTCTAGCACAGCAGTAGTATAGTCTAAGGAGTGCAAGACCAATACTGATGGCCTATATATATATATATATATATATATATATATATATATATATATATATATATATATATATATATATATGTTTTACCAAATTTAACGGCGCTATACTGCAACCCATAACATGTGATGTCCTACACTGTAAAAAACTTCCGTGAATGTTTAAGAAGTTATTATCCTAGACGCAGTATAGGACAGTTACCATACTTCGTCTTGTAAATATGGAAACCTTTACATTTGTTACAATACAAGTCTGGTAACTTAAGTATGAATTTGGCTGTTTTATAGTTAGATCTAGGAGTGTTACCATAGATGTCTTGGAAACTATTCTACCATACATACTTTCTTAGCGCTCCTATACGCAAGTCTGGTAAATTTACAAACTATTTTTTAGAGTGTATACCAAGGTTTTTTTGTTGAAAAAAAATCGTTACCCTCACCCCTGCTACAGTACACAATTCCCTAACTTCTCCTGCAATATGTCAGCGTTCAAGTATAGCATAACCGATTCATTTACAGAAGCCTAGCCACATGCTCTCTGGCTATGGTCAGCATGTCTTGCAATTATCCTCATATAGTTTAACCATATTTTTATCCATTGTCTTGATTCCATGCTACCAACATATGCTCCGCCCTCCATCTTATTTTTTATAAGTTATAAAGTTGCCCTGTAGGTAGCACTGATATTTCACGCAGCTACTAATCGCCTTCTAAATAGCGCTATTTATTCAGACTAAGGTAGTGAGCGTCCACACCAGGAGAGCTCTACTCATCGTCCAATTTCCGAAATCTTCTGCTGGATGGCGTTGTGTTTTATCTATTCGTGATACAGTTCCTCTCTGTTTCTAAGCTACCATAAGTGCTATCCCATAAGGTAAATTTTCTAGGCACTGTACGCAAGGACTTTTACCGTATCACCTTAAAATTGAATGAATATTCCCGTTGCCTGTCCCACCATACCTGTATCGCCGGAGGGTATAACTTGAACATTAGGGTATATAGAATTGCAATTTTAAAATATGGCTGTACTTACCAGGCCGTAATTCTAAATCTTTTATATGTTTTTTTTGCATGAGATTATTTCTATCGCCAGCCTCTTTCTTCGCTCTTGGTAGATGCTGTGGTATTTCACAAATTTTTGCAGGACTAAGGTTATTTCTACACTCGTACTTTTCCACCTCTTAAAGGTTTTTTTCTGAGAGCATTTTTTTAGGTCAATACTTTTGTTCCCTTGAGTAGTACTATATTTTCTTATTATACATTTTGGAATATATCTTTCTCAGTATGCGTTTGTCAAGACTTGGCAGAATTTATATTACATATTGCATGTTGGTCAATTTTTGTTAACTTTTTTATCTAAATTAAAAATATTTATAATGTAATGGTAGTTATTGAAGTGCGCTAGAAACTGGCAGTTATGTAGCCCAAACTTTCTGGAGAAATATGACGCTGTTCACTATCTAGCTCCCTGACGTCTTTTCCTTTCCCACAGACCCGTATAGCCTGTATGTGTCAATAGTCTTTCATAACTCGCTTAAGAGGCTGTACCGGTGATTCAGGCGCACGTATGCAACCTGCATTAACAACTTATAAATCAAGGCTTATCTTACTATCGCTATATATGGTTGCTAAAAATTTTACAAAAATTATTTTCCGTATCACGTTGATAATGTAACCGTTTGTAATACTTGATTTTGCAGAATGCAGCGAAAATAATGACTGTGTCTTTGGTAAAGTGCAGAAGCGAACGTAGAATTAGCCTTAATTTATATAGGGTCCTACTGACCAGTCAGAACAGGGAAAATGTAAGAGGGGTTGCCCGCCTCATAAAACTAATATTGATTTTTCTAGGATGGTTTAGGGTTCAGTTCCCGGCGCAAATGTACGTTGCTCGAATTGTGCCGTGTTTGGTCATAGTGCACCTGTGTGCCCCGTCCCGCGCCTTGATGTGCAACAAAGGCTATGTTTTCGGTGCTTATGCCTAGGGAAACTGACTAGGGCCGTTAACCAGCGAGGTGTTAATGGTTCGTATTCTGCGAGGAAACCACGTGTAATGGGGCAATGCTCAACCAACGAGATCCTGTATCACAAATATGTTCGTGCTTTAGTGGATACAGGTGCCTCAAAAATTTAATTAATGACAGTTTTCTCGGCACACTACTTAAAGAAATTCCGCATTTGCGAGGCCGTAATAAAACAGATTCCTCCGTAACACTGTGTGTCGCCAATGGGCATGTTGTGACTGTTTGTGATTTCATTATATTGCATATACATCTGGGTTATTTTTCTTGCAATATTCCGTTTGGGTAATGCCAGGTATGTTGTTCCCCGTGGTTCTAGGTTTTAAGATTTTAGGTAAAGCGCGGGCGGTAGTAGACCTTAATCACTTGTGTCTTCGTTTCGCCTTTAACAGCAATGTCCGTGTTGAGCTGTACGTAGAGGGACAAGGTGTTCAACAGCAGGAGGCCGTTAGGGCTTAAAGTGCAAGTTTGGAGGAACACAGGATGACGCAAAAATTACTGGAAGAATTTAAGAATGTGATTACCGTTCGTTTGGGGCAATGTAACTTGATGCCATACAAACTTACTCTTAAGGACGAAAACACCTATTCGGTTCAAACCATACCTACGCTTGTGCTCCGCCCAAACTGGCTGCCATGAGAGAGATAATAAACTAATTGTTAGAATCCGGTGTGATCGTGCCTTCTACTTCTGACTTATGTTCACATAGCATTTTAGTAAAGAAATAGGAAAGCGATCGTTTAAGGCTTGTAGTTGATCATTCCGCCGTGTCCAAATACATTAACTTAGACACTTTTCCGCTCCCTACGGTGGATGCAGCCCTCCAATATCTGAGACAAGCTACGAATTATTCCGTTATCGATCTCAACTTAAGTTTTCACCAATGTTTATTAGATCCTTCGTGCCGTAAATTTACAGCCTTTTGCACGCCCCGGAGTCAGTACGAGTTTACTCGCATTCCCATGGGTGCCAACTTTGGTAGGCAAGCTTTATTGCGTGTCCGGGATTCTATTTTCTCAGAGTATACATTTGATTTCGTTTTTAACTACGTAGATGATATGATCGTGCATAGTAAAGACTTGAATAGTCACGTGGAGCATCTGGGAAAAGTATTCACAACTCAGTGAAGCAGGGCTGACAGTAAACCCTAAGAAAATATCGCTTTTACAGAGAGAAGTTAAGTTCCTAGGTTACACTGTAGCAACGGGGAACTGATCCTAGATCAGGAAAAAATCAAGCCGGTTTAGAATTTTCCTCGTCCAAAAAACTTGAAGGGGGTTGAAAGATTTTTAGGGATAATTGGTTATTATGCCCGTTTTGTGCCGAATCTAGCGGAAATAGCGAGTCCTCTTCCCGCCCTAAATAAAAAGGACGTGCAAGTCAATTACTTTTAAAATCCTGACTATTTGGAGATTACGTGCTTTAGAGAAACAACATTGATACCGACATTGAACTATTAGTTTTATTTTTCAAGTATTACCTCACTGAGTTATTCGTGTTTGGTTTACTATCAGTATAACGAACACAATGTTTCAGCTGCCTGGGACCTACCATTTACGTTCACAACTGCTACGAAATGTAAGCAGACTGCTAGCAACAAACTGATCTGCGACTTTAACAGTATTGTACTTGTTGTTTACTGTGAATGTCCACCCATGTCTGTACGCTGAATACTTCACATGGATGTTCACAGGATTGCCTATGCTCTAGGCTCTGTATGTCTGCGCGAATTATTCATGTGTGTTTTGAGCATAAACGGTATGTCCTAGACAATTGCAACAAGAAGACATTTTTTGTTACACAGGTCTCATTTCTCTTCAAATGTTCGAAAATCCTGACGGTAAAAAAGTTGTATGCAATTAGAGGGTAGCCTCCCCTATTATTTCCAAAAGAGTGGAAGGTATTATCACGTTGTATTTGCTGATGGTTTGAAGGTCCCAACAGCATTAACCAATGCTGAAAATATAATTTTTTATGTCATATGGTTCCCGATAATTTGGGGAAATACTATTATAAATTTTGATATTCAAGACTCATTACTTCCTTAATATTAAATTAAGGCAAAAAATTCAAAAAATATATTTTCTGCTGGTTTTTTCATAAGGAACCACCTGCCGGAGTTTGTCGGCGTTGTTCAGTAACATCCTGTATAGTGTTCATATTGTTACAAGTTTGAGACAAAGACTATATATGTGGGCAATTCCCATGAGTTCTTTTGGGATAGAGGTCTTATAATTAGAAATAAAAGAGTTGAATTAAGTTATTGATTTACTAGCTCACAAAGCTTACAAAAACACAAAACAGCAATCAACTATAACTTTCACAACACAATTAGTTATGCACACAATTACTCCTGTGTCACAGACACGTTAATTAACTTTGACAATTAAAGCACAAAAAAGGTCTACCATCAATTAATTAAACACTACAAATAACAATAAAATTCAGTCATACATCCAATCAACAGTCTCTCAAATTGTGACAGTGTACAACCTTAATAGTCCGCAGTGGTGATGAATCGCCGTGTGCTGCGCAGCACCCCGATTGCACCGCTGTCTTCACTCTTGAGGTCTTCGGTTCGACTCCCGTCGTGCACTTCCTCTTCGCTCGTCAGCCCGCCGCAGCAGTCCTCTTGGTTCGTCCAACACTGCTCCGAAGGTAGCCGCCTGCCGCTTCACAGTAGACTCTGACGTCACCAAGATGTCTTCACCAGTCTCTCTCCACAAGCATAACACCTTCCTCTAGCACGACCAATAGCGAACTCTCCTCGAATTTGTCGATTCGGCCCTTATATATTCGGCGAAACAGTAGGGGAATAACCGAATTACAGGGGTCTAAAAATAGACATTTCATCATGTTTCGAACGTGATTTGAGTCTCGTAGGCCGCTCCGCAGGGTAAAAGCGTAGTTGGGACAGGTATCTATGACGTAGCTTCGGCGTGACTTCCATCACGTAGCCACCCGGCTCGCGAATCATGGGCCAGTCCACAAAGTGTTACGAAATAGCTACTGACCACCGGCCTCCAGGCACATGGCACGCAACAATACATATATATAAACACTATATTTAAATACTTTATTACTCTTTTGTCTATTTGCATCTTTTTGGTCTTGTGACTTGCTGTTTATGCTGTAGCCACACTTAAGATTCTTTATGTATTTATTCAGTTATGGGAATTCTCCATCTCCTATTCTCCCCCTAAGTAACCTGTTTTTCTTTAAGTCCCTCCGCTTCTTTAGCTTCTCGTTCCCTGTTTGTTTTTCATGCTTTCCGCTCGCTGGTTGCGACTGGAGGTCATCGTTCTGCTCTATCGTCCCAGCGCTCATGTGTCTACTGCATCGGACTTGACTTCACGAAATGACAACAGCAGTTCGTCTCCTCCCACGCAACGAGGGATTGCGCACAGCTGTTTATACATCCCGACTTGGACTTAACAAGATTTTAGACTCTTTCAAGATTATGACTTTACTACGAAACACATTTGTTGTCTCAGAGACTTATGGACGGGTGTACCTTGTACGGTCGCCCTTATAAGTATGTTCAGCGTTTTGGCCAGCACTTAAGTTTCGTCGTGCCTCTCATAGAGACTTGCAGTAGTCTCGAACTTATGAATGTTTCGCCGTTTGGGGGCTTTTGTCCTCCAGTTTGAGTTGTCTACGTGTATTTCAGAAGATTGCTTCATGAAGTTTATTTATGACAGTGGGACGATGGGAGGATGAACCGTTTCCCTTTTTGCCCAAAAATAAGAAGAAATGTTTTCATTTTGCGAGATACTTTGCGGTGTTCTCGGTCGAGTCATCAGCGGTTTACTCTCCCCCCCCCCCTTTTTACTCCCTACCTTCCCCCTTTCCCCCTCCTTGGGCTTATGATGGTTTTAGCGCGCAGGTGCGAGTATGTTAGGAAATAGGGCAAATGCTTTGATGTGGCTAGGTTTGTTGAACACTTTTTTTGGAGGAGCCTTACCGAATGGACACGGTATGTGATCTGATTTAGTTTAATTTAATTCTTTGTTGGGTGCTGAAGATACCGATGTCGGCGGGTTTTTCTTTATGTAAGGCACCGTAATTTTTGTTTTCTGCGTTGAACCTTTTTAAAATACCTGTACTGTCGCCGTCTTCAAAATTCCCTTCGTCTTTAATTACGTTTGTTAGACTTATACATTTTGAGCAGGTTTAGTTATCCTGCAGTTTTTTTGCAGTTTGGAGTAGATGTAATGGGGTCTTAAGCCTCGAAAAGAGCGTTATTGGTCCACTTGAAAGTTTTCTCGTTTTGGCAGTTTCCTTTTCTGCTATATGTGAGATTGTAATTGCAATCGGTAAGAGCCACATCACATGGGTGTCTTTCGGGTAATTTTTGTAGTCAAGTATATTGATGTTTAGTTAAGCTACGATTTTTGACTTGTTCCTTTTGAGTTATTAATTTTTTTATGTATCGTCATAAAGGGCTTTTCACTGTTCTTGTATTCAAATGAGCTTTTTGGTAATCACACTTTTTATATGTGCATTTTGTTGAATCAAGAGATTGCTTGTACAGCAATGGAACATAATTAAAGTCACCAGAATATATGTTATACCAATTTTTGACATTTTACTATGTTCATGTTTTGGCTTGCTTAAACATTATAACGATGATAACGTTGATTAATAAATGGTAAAATTGTTAACCTTAAATTTCATCTGTGATTTACCTTTCTAATTTTTCGCTAACACCATGGTTCAGTCTGTATTTGTGGGTGTAGTATTTACCTTTTATCAGTACTTGCTTTTTTTATATTTAATTTAGTGTATTTTTCCTTTTGGACTTGTACTTCGACCAAGAGGCTCATCATCTCCTGTCTTTAAAGAGATTTGGTACACAGACACAAAAATTCTTCTGCATCATTTCTTATTCAAGTTCATAACAGTTCTCAGTTTCTTACGACTGATTTTAACCGTTAGTTATAAGACGCACGTAGCCAACTAAAATTACATTTTTTGTAAACTATCTGTTAAAACATACCCTACATAAATTCGTGCATAGAAACTTTTAACGCGTCAGCAATACTATAACATATTTAGAATTATCGTTCATGTATGCACAAAATCTTCTGTATCAAAATGTAGTTACTTCTTCGTGACTTGTTCAGAGCACCTTCGTAACATCTTCGCGACTTTTCGTAGCATTTCCGTGATGTTTCATTACTTCTACGCGAACCTTCGTGCCTCTTGGCGAATACTGCTTCGCGACTTCGTCGCGAACATTCGTATTCTTTACGAACATTCGCACTCTTCGCGAATCTTAACGGGTCGTCCGCAAATCCTTCGCGAACCTTCGTGATATCTTCGTGACTCCTTCGTGAATCAGGTTTCAATTGAGGATACTTTCATCCAGGATGCTGTTCAGGATACTAAAATTCATGATTCATTTTAAAGTACATTTTGTAATTCACAATTAGTCCTCATGTTTAGACCTCAGTGTTAGACATCACTTTTCGACCTCAATATTAGATCTTACCTTTTTAGAACTAAATGTTAGTCCTCAGTATTATTTTCTTTGTATTAGGCTCCTGTGTTGAACCTAAATATTATACCTAATTCTTAGACATCACTTTTAAGCTTCAGATTTAAACCTCATCTCTTCGAGCAACTACTGTATCTCCTGTCACGTCACAGAGCTGTGCAAATATGTTAAAGTAACCCAGCAAAAAATTACAAATATGTCTATTACCTGATTAAACAATAAGGTGCCAGCATAACTGATAAGCCTGCTGTCCTCAAAGTGGGTGCAAGTTAACCCTGAAAGTTAAAATCGTTCACGTATTCTAGGAATATTAAAATATAATATTGATTTAGACGTATGGTACACGATATATACTAAAGGTAAGTTAGCTTGCTAAATAATTACGCAAGTAACCAGTTTGATAAATAGGTGAAAAATATTTCTGAGATATCTTTATATCATAAAAATAAATCAAAACAGCCGCCATTATCAAAATATTACAGACGGATGGACGAATTACACAAAAGTCACGTCGGCTTTATATGCACTATTTGTCTCCCAAGTTTGGTAAAATTCTGGGAAAAATGTTTCCTAAAAATGGAATATTGTGCTAAAAATATGTCAATGGTCACCGTTTTTTAAAATATGTGCAAAGGACGAACGAAATACAAAAACGTCAAGTCAGCTTATATTCTGTATATGTATACCAAGTTTGAATAAATTCATGGAAATATTTCCTAAAAAATTGTAATTCTATGCTAAAAATTTAAAATTGCCACCATTTAAAAAAAAATGAAAAGAGTATAAACAAAATACACAAAAGTCAAGTCAATTTTGTATAAAGCGTACGTGTACCACGTATGATGAAATTCTAAAGTAGGGTTCCTTAGATCGAAAATTTTAAAATGGCAGCCATTTTGTAAATATGAACATGGCGTAAACGAAATATAAAAAAGAATTTACTATGTATTAGAAGAGTGTAACAACTTAAAGATATGTTCAGAGTATTGTCCTTTTAAGTTATTTATTTTTACATATTTTGTGAAAATATTGTTCCAAAATTCAAACTTCAAAGGCTTATATCATCGTTAATATTAATTTTAGACACAAAGTGTTCTCCACATTTTGTGCTTAAAATTAACTGAGGAATTACCTCCCGCGGTTTGTCGGTCGAATTCAGCCCCATCCTGTATAACCACTCGCATAGGGCGTCTAGAAACAGCCATATATTAAATACACCACGCGAATATCTGGGTTTCTCTGGCAAAATATTATACGATTGCATTTTACGTTAACAATGTTGAAACATAGCACTGAGTAACTTACCACTTGTGCTACACAGATGTTTTAAGGCCATGGGCCCGAGTTTCTTCGCATTTAATGTCAATAGTAGTATGAAAATGGCGGATCGGGCACAGGGGCTGGGGGCTGAGGGTGTGAGGGTGACCTTGACCTTTGACCCCGTGACCTTGACCTTTGACCCCTGTAACCCGACACCATCTTGTTTCCGGCCGCCATCTTGTTTCCGGCCGCCATCTTGTTTCTGGCCGCCATCTTGTTTCCGGCCACCATCTTTAATGACGTCAATTTTCGAAAAATAAAAAAAAAATTTCCAAAAAAAATTTAAAAATTAAAAAAAAAAGTTTAAAAATTCTGCCATCTTGTTCCGACCGCCATCTTGGTGGTTTCTTCCGAGTCTTCCAAAAATTTTTTGATTTCGCATTCCATCCTAACCCCACATGCATTTAAAAATTAATTTAATAAAAATAAAATCTTTTTAATAAAAAAACTATTTAATAAAAATAAAATAATTTTAT
>PNEQ01115424.1:0-37456 GCA_003012365.1 Medauroidea extradentata
ACCAAAAGAAAGAAACAATGCCTAATAAACCTAGCCCCTAAGTTGCACGCTTTAAGAGGTATGTACACTTTGTGAAAATTACAATAGGAGGATCCATTGTGGTTTCCCTCGTAATGAAATACGTGCCATATTGCAGGAACAGGTCATACACACCAAAAGAAAGAAACAATGCCTAATAAACCTAGCCCCTAAGTTGCACCCTTTAATTTATATACTCAAACACATTTATGAATTCTCTCACTCTTTCCATGCGTCAATATATGTGTGTGATGTGTGTTTGTTTTGTGTGTGCGTATACACGATGATAAATGTTACTGTATCTATACACTACATACAGCCTTCATTCACACACATATAGGTCATTCGGGATAAAATGAGCACTAAAAATTTGACCTTTGAGAAATATCACTAACCGTTACTGCATACAATTCAACATTAACTACAGTAGCTTGTTACTGCTTGTATGGTTGGCAGCGAAATTACGCAATATAGTTCCGTGTATTTTGTTATTTAAACACAATATTGGAATAAAAGCACCCGAAATCGACATTATTGTATTTTATATAATTAATAAAACATTGTTTTTATCAAACTGTATGGATTTATACGGACTGCACAATTTATCTTACATGCGCAAACATCAAGTGACGTGTCCAGATAGGTTAGGCATTTCCCGTCGGTAGCTGTAACGCGCGGAAAGATAGGAAATGGCAGAAAATATAACTTAAGCAGGGCTTTTTTTAGTGTTCAATTTATCCCGAACCGCCTATAGTTACAAAATATTCTGTATGTACATACACGTGCATTCATCAACACACAAAGATTTATTAAAAGCGTTGGACCCGTAAAAAATATTATTTTTATATCTGTGCCAAACTCTGTTCAAATTTTGACACATAATAGGATAACATGTTATTTCCCCAAATAAAAAACATTAGACCCCACAAATTTTGTTTAATCACTCATCGGAGTCACAAAAATGACAGTTGTGGTGTAGAGAAAATTAAAAAAAAAAAGTGTTGTAACTTATTTACAGGAACTGCAAGTGAGTGTATAAATAAATGCATTTTAAGATGTGTTTGACAAAAATTAGCTTTAAAGAATTCAGTAACAGCCACAACTCAAAGTTATACAAACATTAACACATTTTCATAACATTTTAGAAAATATAAAAATTGATCCCTTTGTAATCGCAATTGAAGTAGCCCATACACTTTAGTAGCTATACGAATTACCTTGTTTCTGCAAGTCATTCCTTACACAGAAAAAATAAAGGAAAACAAAGGAACAATCTAAGAGAAGGAAAAAGCACGCAGGGTTGAAGTACAGTAACAAAGGGGCGACAGCGAGACGTGATCAGTAAACAAAGAATTGAAGGTGACTATCCTTCCAAGGCCATCTGGTTTGGTCCTCTGGTGGCTCCGTTCTAGGCCTCAAGACTGTCTTTTGTTTCTTTTTACCTCTTCAGCTATTATCCTGACCTCTCCGTTCCACTTCGTATTCTTTCCCACAGCGTATCTGGGACGACATCGGTTTTGTTTTCTCCTCGCTGCATCTTGATGAATGATGATGATTACGGCGGTAACGACAGCAATTAATGGTTATAAGAGGGAAGGGGGAGATTGTGTCAGTGTCACACACGCAACACGGTCTGTTAAATGCATAATCAAAACATAAATTAATTCAAAAATACAAAACTGGCCGCAACAATATAACGAAAAAGACACATTCATTATTGACAAGTTGAGCCCACATTCACTACAAATTCTAAAATCCAGAAGGAACTTTAATGGATTTCAGAGGCAAATAGGCTTTAATTTTTCAGCGTTAAAAAATGAGTTTTCACTGAAGCGGTGAGATGAGAGTGAGGGGGTTTACTGTCCCTTGACAGCGAAATCTTAGGAGCCGATGAGGGTAAATGTGGTAAACAGACAATACAACCTCCATGCTCGAGTCAGGATTCTAACCCAGGACCTCACGCATCGTATACCGGGGCCTAACCGACTACGCTACGAAGGCCGGATTTCTTACTGACTTATTCATTGTACAGAAGGTAAAAAAACGGTAGTTTATTTCTTATCTTTTTTCATATATGTTTTAAAGATGCCTGTACAGACAGCAAGTAGCAACTCCGTATCAGAAGAACCGGAAAATTTTAAAAATATTTCCATTTCAGAACAAGCTAGAATCCAAACACATCTACACGTTTTTTCCTCCTACTGTACAGTGACTAAATAGTAAATACAGATGTGAAATTACGTGGCGGCTCTTTTGATACGAGTGAACTTCGCTGCTTATTGGCTGCCCGGAGCTGTTAATAACAACACCATGAATATTTGGTTTCCTATTGGCCCGGTTGCCGGCTAAGCAGGGCAGCCACCTTACGCTGATTGTCAGTAGGTGTTTCCGCTATGCTGCTGACTAGGGAAGCCATTTTGCTGGCGTGTGAGATTGAATCCGCCATTCTACTGGCTATTTCACTTCTGTATACCTAAATATTCTGTGGCATCATCGTGCGTTAAAAGAGTCCGGAAAAACACTCGTACGTGGGTTCACTAACCTACACGCTAGCCTCCAATTTATATAACCACCGAAGTAGACTCCAGATTCACCTTGATTGCTCGCTGACACAGTAATACCACATTGTTGGGTCTGCATTTAAATGCGTATTTGTTGTTGGTTCAGGGCCATACAGAAGATGTCAAATAAGATAACACCAACAGCGGAAAGTGACATCAACTTACAGATTTTTGACTCCTCGTTTGTGCCCAAAAGAAATTCGTAAGTACTAGAGACAATCCCTGGGAAACTTTGAGCAAATGACAAACATGCAAATGAACAAGGGCTGGAGACTCCTGGTTTTCGCGAAAAGATTTCTGCAACAACTCGTTTCAACGCCTTATGTGCACATCTGCGTCTGTGCATTATTGTTATTGGCACCATGTCTTTCTGCAAAGATGTCTTTCATTATGACGGCACCAATCAGGAAAGGTTAATGCAACACCACACGTCCGTGATTAGATGATAAAATCACAAGACGCTGAGAGATAAAAACTTCCAATCGTTGACCACGAAGCAGAGCTGCAGGTATGCACGCAAAGGATTGAAACAAGGCGGAGAAAAAATCTTTCACGAAAATCAGGGATCTCTACTATTACAAGTACCTCCTCGGAAAAATGAAATATTCACCACTTATAATAAACAATATTTAGGCTCGTTTAAGCTATTCTTATAGATGGTGGTTTATCGCGGGAAAACTTGTCTGTTTGCTGGGTTTCAATGCATGTTCAGCTTGCAAGAAGATTACTATGGCTTTCACTGGTATGTGGAGCTGTTGCCCTATTTGACTGAGCCAGTAAGAATCACGGTATTGTAATATTTGATGCCTGTTATTGGTCTGCAGACAACTCAGACGTACATCACCCAATCATATGTGTTGCAATTAACTACAGCGTTTTCAAGGGTATGTTGGCACAAAATATTTTCGCGATATACCATCATCTCTATAGCTATTCTCAATAAAATGGACATGGAGAGGAATTATTAGAACTTACGCTTCGATTACGCTATGTGCATTTTTTTTTTACTTGTTCGGCCATTTAACTAGGGAGCCCCAAGAAGACATTACACGGACCCCAGTCATCCGATAATTCTCTGGTGGCCATGCGGGTGACTCAGTTCGACTTGACGACTGACACAGCTGGAGCAGGCCAACGCTCTAAGAAACCACCTGCAGTTCCTAGAACTATGACGAAACTACCGTGCAGCTGCACTTCGAGGTCAGCATATATAATACTGCACCGTGCAGCTGATATACTTTCACGGCTCCACTACTACAGACTCTTCATATATTTAAACGATCATTTGCTTAGGGCGTTCAATAAGGAAAAAAATCATAATTTTATACTTGTTTGAAACAGTGTTAGTTTTGAAGGCGCTACTTGGCAGTACATTTGCCATCTACGAAAATTATTTTAGCTCAGCCAGTTTACCCATAATGGCATTTCAAAGTCAAAATTTGCATGTTTTTAGTTCATACACCCCCGAAAACCAATCAACATAATGAAACTAAATAATTCACAGTGAAAGTAGATGTCAAAGGTAAGGACTTTAAAGTATATAAAAACTCATTCAGACAATGTTCAGTATTTTTTTAATTTTCTGATATTTGAAATTTTTTTGCTACTAATAGAATTTTTTAATACAAAAATACTGCGATTATTTTTTAGTTTCATTATGTTGATTGGTTTATGTGGGGTGTATGAACTAAAAACATGCAAATTTCGAATTTGAAATGCCACTATGGGGAAACTGTAAGAGTTAAAATGTCTTTTGTAAATGGAAAATGTACTTCCAAGTAACATCTACAAACTATCGCTGTTTCATACATACTGTATATAAAATCATATTTCCCTCTTGAACGCCCATAAGATGGACGTATTAGACGTGTTCGAGGCCTTCAAGTGCAGAAACGGTAAGGATGACACAGTCCGAGCATCACACCTCCCACTAACCCCTTTAAGTTAGTCACTGCTTTGGCACAGACCACGGCCGTAGAAGAACAGGTCTGGACACTCGCCTGGAAACTTGACCCGCTTGTTGTTTGGCTGTAGTTCACCAAGTTACCGACACTGCTATACATTTTTGGCGCTGTAATTCGGGCGGCCGAGCTCAAACTCCGCCCACTTCCCTCCCACTAAGATAAGCAATTTATCAAAACGTATTTTTTTTTTATAAATTTATGAAATACTTCGTTCGAACACAATACTAAAGCATGGCTCCAGAAATATTTATTTACTTTATAATTTTGACAATGGAAAAAAGTGGGTGGAGTTTGAATCCGACCGCCCGGATTACAGCGCCAAAAAGTACAACATTCTCGGTAACTTGACGAACTACAGCCAAACAACAAGGAGGTCAAGCGAGATACATTGGTAGATAGGCGAGTGTCCAGACCTGTTCTTCTACGACCGTGGCATGACTAAACAGTGTTTCAGACGTGAAATGACGTGGCGGCTCTTTGGCTGCCCGAGACTGTTGATACCAGCCCCGTGTATGTTTGGCTCCTGCATGTTACGTCATGTTTCCTATAGGCCTGGCTGCCGGCTAGCAGGGCAATCGCCTTACGCTGATTGGCTGTGTGCGTTTCCACCATGTTGCTGGCCAGGGAAGCCATTTTGCTGGCGTGTGTGACTGGGTTCGCTGTCCTACTGGCTATTTCACTTCTGTATTACTTAATATTCTGCGTCACTGGCGTGCAGTTTTCTTGCCGTTAACTCGCTTCTAAGAGTCATTCATTAATGACCCTATCCTTTTATGACGTAACATTTACGAATAGGCTTTTGTAAACGCCTTATATACTTAGAAAAAAACTCTTCACCAAGATTTTCATATCTGAAAAGGATCACAAAACATCTATTTTGCAATTTTCAGCAGCCAGTAAACACGTTTGAATGAATAGTATTGAACATGAAATGGGTATAGGTAGGGACCCTGGTTTTTCGCGAAAAGAATTTTGCCCCAGTATGTTTCAGTGCCTTACGTGCACATCTGCAGTTCTGCTTCATGGTTATTGGCAGCGTGTCTATGTGAAGAGCCGTATCTCATTTGACTGAGCCAATTACATTAAAGTCTCTGCAACACTTAACGGCTGTGATTTGCCGGTAGAATACCAAGGTTCGAGATAGTTAAAATATCAAATCACAGACCACGAAGCAGAACTGAAGATGTGCACGTAAGGCACCGAAACAAAGTGGGGCAAAATTCTCTTCGCGAAAAACCAGGGTCCCTAACAATTGTGTAACGTTCTTTGAACGTTATTCATAAGCAGGTTGCGAATAATCTTGTAAGCAGTGGCGGCTTGTAGGTTGTTGGCAGGTAGGGAGGGCACTTGTTGCCGAGAACTGTATGTGGTGTGCGCTGGTTGACGCTACAGCCACTGACACGCTGGTATGTTGGTGCCGCTTATTATGACTTGTCACAACACAAATCGACCTTACTGCTTCGTCGCTTTTGAGTCTCTCACGCGCGGGTAGACGGCGCTCTAAATGTTAATTCTTCTACAGCTGAGGAAGCTCAATAAAGTTATTAGTTTATCAAGGGACAATTTCATGTGTTGGTTGCGTTGGAGTCGACGAAGGGTCCAAATCAGTTGTTAACATTTTTTGTTTGAAAAATTAACTAAGAGTGACAGAGGTTTCGAGACTGTAAAGTTAATTTTTTTTTTCAGAAAACAGAAAAGTTTATGACTTTTTTTAAAATAAAAATACGTATACTTCTGCCTTCCCTCGAGCAAAAAAAAACTGTATCTTACCTGACCAAGGATAGAGAAATTTATGTTAAATAGCATTAAATGTTGTTAAGTATCTGTCGAACCTACATTGAAACATAATGGCGCACAAAGTTACATCATCACAAACTCGTGACTTAACTAATTACTGATTTCTGCTCGCGTACGTACACGGTGCGTGGTGAATTCGAACCGGAAATCGACAGCATCACATCCGGGTTCTCTTCGTACGTGTTGAGCGGCACGTTAAGTGACCGTGGCCATGTATGTAACGATTCAAGGCTGCTTTACAGAGACAGTGAGTGCGATACACACAGGATGTCCCGGGAGGAGAGGACAATAATCTGGGAGGTGACAGTACTACAATGTTAACAATTTCCGTGAATTTACGGGCAATTTTACGGAAACGTCCGTTTAATTAACGGAAACATTATTTCGTAAAACAATTATACATAATTATTTTTATTAATTAAACATATGTAAAACTGCGAGAATAAACTAAATATATAACTTAGCGCGTTATTGTGCCTGCAGCCTAAATAAGTCACATAAATATGCGAGTTTCCATAAGTGGAGCTAGTTGTCTTCCGTAAATTAACGGACACTTCTGGAGAATTTTTTACCAGCACTTCTCCGTAAAACAACGAAAATTATTTTTAACAGTGCCACCAAATGTTTGTGAGAGTTTTTAGCAACTGTTACTTAGTACTCCTTAGCAACATACTAAAAATTCCACTGGCATCCTGTACCACTTGAAATACTCTCATGTACACCGTTATAAATTTTAACGGAAATGTACCGTTCATAAACGGAAATAGTGTCCGTAAAAGTAAAATACGGAAATTGTTATAGTAAATATACACTACGGAATCATACGTAATATGTCCGTAAGTCTGCTGCGGAAACTTGCACGGAAAAAATCGAAAATTTATAGGTCAGAAAAAAGTAAATATTACGGATATATTTTAATAACATCACCGGTAAATCTGCAAATCTGTAGCATTATAGTCATGTAAATACGGCTCAGTTCCGTGTGATGAAACTGTTTTATGGCAACTTCTGTTGGATTAAGATCTAAGTTTCCGTGAATTTACGGAGGTATCCGGAGAAATTTTTACCGGAAATTCCGGAAATCGACGGAGAAAATTTTTTACAGTGATAGTCATTGTGATCAAAAAAGTTCATATGAACGTGGGTTAAAACGGGACGGTTGTGAAGAGAGTCCCCATTTGAATATAAACATTGAAAAACACTAAAATTATTGCTGCTGATTTATTTGTAGTTACGTTCCTCCTTGCAATGACAGGTCATGTCACAATCAAGGAGGCAATGCACTGACATGGAAACGTGTTTACATGCACAACTAACCGACTAACGTGAATTATGAACTTGAATGTGGTGTTCGACACGACACGAAACGAAATATTTTATATTGCAATCTTGTTATTACAGCTATGGAGGAAAAACTATTAGTGTGTTATTCATTATGTGTGTTGTAGAGGGGGTGGGAGAGGGGGGAGGGTGTTTTAAAACAGCATCTGGAAAATTCGCGAGGATGACGTGAGAATGGGACAGCGGCGGACTGTAAAATCTTGTGAAACGGGAGTTCCTCGATAAAACGTGTCGGCCAATGTATACATCCATAACGGTTCCCAGGTGTGAAAATTCGCAGCGAGCCAGCCATAAATCTAATCCGTATCGTCAAAATAGTAGGTCACAAAAGAGCCTGCGTGAAAAATTTGAAGCAACTTGTGGTTTGAATTGAAGAAAGAAGAAGCACTGATTTTTGTTTAAAAGAATTTTTTAGTAACTTGTTCCAATGCAGCGCACATCTGTAGCTCTGCTTCATGGTGTTTGGCAGAGTTGACTTTGTGGAGAAGTGTTTTTCAATTGACTCTACTAATAAGACTATATAAAGTTGCTGCGACACAATACGTAGAGAGACTGGAAAATCGCGAAAAATTTCCACATAGTCTCCAATAATTAGAGACATGCGAAATTCGCGTTATCATTTGATAGCATTGTAAACTTCACTTTCCTATACATAACAGAGCATGGTCTGCGATTCAATTGGCCACGAACTTTTATGTGTTGTCATTTACGTGTGTTACGTCTTTACAGAGATTGGCCTCTCTACGCAGGAGACGTCGAACGAGCCTATAGTCACTTGGAGTCTAGTCAGCTGTCAGAAAATAACGCGAATTTCGCATGTCTCTACCAATAATCTGTAGTATCTCAATAGTAACACGTGTGAACGGTTTTCTGGCAAATCACACACGTTCTGTGTTAAAACTCTAGAGTTATAATTGGGTCTGTTGAAAAGGGATACATGTAAACGATAGCCAATATGGGTGCAAAACCTTCAGAGTTATACATAGCCTGTTGGAGCCTAGCAAACAATCAACTTTTCCCGTGATTTACCAGTGTCTCTAACAAAAGCCTGTGATTTGCGGTTAGAATACCCCAAGACGCTGAGAATATATCCAATCACCGACCACGAAACACAACTGCAGCCGTGCACGTAAGTAATTAAAACAAAACGATGCAAAATACTTTCAGTGGCTCTGCTAATACAGGAATACCGGATCCATGTTGTCATAATGCCCATTTGTGAACCGGAGAAAAATCGAAAAGTGTAAAATAAACCCAAGCCAGATACCAAGTCAAACGAGTGAGAGCTGGAGCCTGTACGAGATATAATACCTAGTCCAAAAAGAAAAAAGTCCTTGATCTTAATTCTGTTTTTTCCCACTCCGCAATACCTTTTTTTTTCACTGTTTCTGTTTGTAATACCTTCCCCGTCACCCATTCTTGCTGCTCGGTTCACGCTGATGCAGAACAGATTGTGTAATGGTCCATGCACTCCCTCGTCTTCACGGGGAGAAAAGCAAAGAATAACCTCCTGGAACTCCCCAGGCATTGTTGCAAAGGTGGCAGGAAAAAAATTCTGTAGTTGGACACCTCCCGAAAACTTGCGAATGTTGTTCACCTCAGACTAACTAGAAAACTTTGTGTGTGTTTTGCGTATGAGTGAAAAGCGGAACAGTGCAAGAGCTCAGACTAACAGTAATACAGACGTGGAATGACGTGGCGGATGGTTTGAAACGGGCGAACTTCACCGCTTATTGGCTACCCAAAACTGTTGATTCCGACACCGTGTGTGGTTGGCTCCTACATGTTACGACGGGTTTCCTATTGGCCCGGCTGCCGGCTAGCAGGGCAGCCACCTTACGCTGATTGGCAGTAGGCGTCTCCACCATGTTGCTGGCCAGGGAAGCCATTTGCTGGCGTGTGTGACTGAGTCCAATGGTCTACTGGCTATTTCACTTCTGTATTCCTAAATATTCTGTGCTTTCGTCACGAAATTTTAAATTACAAACTCAGGTTTCTCTCAGCAACGAAACTGAATTTTCCTGTGACGGTATGAACATAGAACATGGCGACAGAGTAGGCAATATCTACCAGTCACTTAACAAGTGCGCAAACTGAAGCGAACGTGCTATCTATCTCGCGGCATTTGTTTGACGTTGTTTTATAATCTGACTTCTAGAGAACAATGCTGATTAAACTTTGTGTTCATTAGATGTGGACTAGAGCGATCACAGATTATTCACAAACTGCCGCGGAACTTTAGGACGTTAACCTTCTAAAATCTGTATTTCTTAAGTTCACTTTAATGATCATGTGACCCCGCCGACTAATATTGTGAGGAACACATTGTGATGTAGTCACCATGATAAAATGCGTATTTGAATAATTTGTCGAAGCCAAACTACAGCACATGCAGACTAACATAAAAAACAAATACTTGTGACGAAATGTTCAGAAAGGTCACATATAAATTTAAATTTTAAGTTATCCTAAACAATGCGGATAAACCATACGTATTTATATCAGATCGCAAGACGGAACGAATTGACGTTACACGATAATTCCATTCGCTTTTGTGATTAGGTAACATTGTGTGCAAGTACGAATGAATAGTTACAGTTTTCCGGCATCATTTTGCACAAATTTTAATAAAAATTACAAGATAGCTTTTCGGAACATTTTATTTCATAGATTTCGTGTTTCTATAACCCCGCACATGCTGTGGTTTCCATTTTGACAGGATATTCGAGGAAACATTGCATTTTAATGTTTACGAGTAAAGAATTAGGCGATGAACACAAACTAATATTTGATAAGTGAATACCAAAAATATATTTTGTACTTGTCACAGTACTTTACTTACTGTATTGTTTGAAAGATTCGTGCAATGAAGGTGAATGCTTAAGTGCAATAGCCTATTTAGAACACGGGACGGGAAATCACCTCAAGATAAGTTGCTATAGAACGTATTATGGATATGAAGAAGGTGGATGGGAAAGCTCTGAAAAAAAAAATCCAACCATTTGAAAAAGTTCGTCACGTTTCCCACACAGAGGCGTAATTTATGGGGAGGGGGCAGGGGGGGCAAATACCCCCCCTCCCTGGATTTAGAAGAAAATGTGTATTAAAGTTTCTAACTTATACGTGCTTAATTAATAAAAGAAGATGCAACAAGGTCGCTGTCGCCAAAAAAAAAATTTTGTCTCCCACCCCCCCTCCTAAGAAAAACCTGAAATGACGCCCCTGTACACACGTTCCAATCGACTCGAGTCTCACGGGGATCGAACCGTGATTGTCATGTTGGGAAGTTACCATGCTAACATCACAAAAAAATTAATATCTTTAAATTATTTACTAGCAGAGCTACACGGTATTGTCAGTGTATCATTGTTTGACCTCAAGTCACGATATATTTCTATACTCGACAAGTGACATTTTATAGAGACCCTGAATTTTCGAATAAAATTTTTTTGTACCAACCTGTTTCATTGACTTACTCTTACGCACACATCTGCAGCCGTGCTTCATGGTCAGTGATAGGTAGGGCCACCAACTTTTCACGAATAGAATTTTGCCCCACTTGTTTCAGGACCTTTTAACAGCACATTTGATGTTCTGCTTCGTGGTCAGTGATGGGATATTTCAGCTCTCACGAGCCTTGGGATTCTACACGCAAATCACAGACGTGCAGTGTTGCAGGAACGTTATTGTCAAATGAGATACGGCTCTTCACATAGACACGCTGCCAATAACCATGAAGCAGAATTGCAGATGTGCACGTAGGGCACTGTAAAAAAACTGGGGCAAAATTCCTTTCACGAAAAACGAGGGTGAGTGCAGTGATAGGAAGTTTCAACTCTCTCACTACTTTGGGCTCCATCCACCAATCACAGGCGTGTTGTGTCTCTCGTATTCTGATCGACTCAGTCAAATAAGTAACTCCTCCGCATTACGACATTCTTCCAATAACCAAGAAGTAGAACTGCAAATGTGGAAGACGTAGAAAAAAAGTTGTTACAGAAACCTTTTCGCAAATAGTCAATATCCTTGCACATGTCATAAGTATGATACGTATTTTATTTACGCTACTGTCCTTATAAGCAGACACAGCACTTACCGCGAATTAGATATTTTTTTCACAACCACCATAATATCGGACACTGTAAACGAAGGAGCTAATGAGCTGAGAAGAGTCGTGTATGAGATATCCGCGAACTGGTTTTTTAAGAATTTCATCCGGTTGGCGGGTAAGTGAGGGGTGGCGAGGGAACGAGTCAATTTTGACCTCCAAAGCACTTTCACGTGGGTACTGATCGGTGTCCTAATAATATTTATCCCAGATCCGTCAAGCTGAGCATAACTGTGTAGAAACAATCATACATCGTACTTGCATAAATAGGCCTGCAACAGCGATTCATGTGTATTCGCCGTGGACACCTCAGCTTGTTGACTGAGGTAACGGATTCAATCTAAAAAGAATATTAGATGCGTGGAAAGCCAATCAAAGTATGAGTGTGAAACTAAGTGTTTTTAGATTTTTTTAAAGACTTCGGAATGTATGAAGAATGACGCTACTAATGAGGAATTCGTCCAATCAATTCTAGTATGATAAGTAACCATTTCACATTTGATTGGCTTTCGGGTTTTCCTAGGAGTGAAGAAATTATATGACACCTTCACGACAAAGATTTGATATATCTTTAATAGGATATAACCCTAACATCTTATTATAAGTACCCCGTTCTGTCCCTCTGCACCGTTTTGCTCTTTCCTTCATCCTCCCTTTTTTTTTAAACAGAAGCCCTTATGCGCGCGCACAACTCACCAAAATTTTATCGCAATAGGGTGAGTATAGGAACACATTTATGACAAACAAATTCATTTTCATATTACAGACGAGAAAAAAGTTGATGTAAAAGTTGCAGTTCGTTCGGTAGAGTGCAGATACTCACCTTGGCGCAACGGAACAATACGTTATGTAAGCCGGTGTTACCCAACCAGGAGCAAGTTAGCAGAACCTGTTCTAGACTTATCAGATGGCACATTTGCCATACAACCTGCGGTATGTGAATGTAGTGAGTTTTTTTCTTTAAACGCCGTTGTAACTGTACTTATTTTTACAGCGCATTATTGACGTTACCAACACAGTCTGCTGAAAAGCAAATTACAGATATTGAATTAATTTATAAAAACTAGGACCTATGAAATTGTGTAAGTGAACATACAAGTCTACGATAATTCAGACACACGCTTATTTGATGAATCATGTTTAGTTTTAGTTACCACTCCCCAGCTAACTTTTCTCTAACCCATGCAATAAGTTACATGTGGCTCCCCTTTAATTACACCCCCCCTTAAACCACTATTATAAGACAGTCTTGTCTTGTCAAAATGAGTTTAAAAATATTTCCTTTCTACAACTTGAAATATTCATTTCAAAAATTTATACCTTTATAGAAGTATTCGGTGACATATTTAAGGTGTTTTCAGAAATAAGTTGAGTCCTTTATTCCTTTTTGTATAGTTTTCTTTTTATTATTTATTATTTGATTGCATCGGAATGCAACTCAAAACTAGAGACCCGGCAATTTTGCCAATTAATTTGAAGATATGTTAAATGTAAAACTTTTGTTCATGTGAGTATCTGGTAATGCAGGGTGGTATGTCCTTGTCTGTTTGGCTCCTGCATGTTACGGCAGGTTTCCTATAGGTCTGACTGCTGGCTAGCAATGCAGCCGCCTTACGCTTATTGGTGGCAGGTTGCTGGCCAGCGAAGTCATTTTACTAGCATATGTGACTGAGTTCGCTGTCCTACCGGCTATTTCACTTCTGTATTCGTAGATAGGAATAACACGATGTTAATTCGAGATCGTCGCTATTTATCTTAGATGGCTGAGCGGACGAACAGCGAGTTATTTGTGGATATGAACACCTCAGCGCAGAATCCTGTAAAGGGAATAGACGTGTGCAACACATATTCATCTGTAACCTTTAGTGACGTAAAAAAATACGCATTTTGTTTTGGGCCCAAGCTAGGAATTAAGGACGCTGCCAACCTCAGAGCTCTGGCAGCACCAAGGATACGATTTTACATGTTAAATTATATTAGGTGGAGCTCAGTCACGTTTTGTGATATCACTTCCGGACGAAAACCAATTTCTGCCGCGAGGAAAGGAAAATATTGCTAAATAAATAAAAGCTGAACGAATAGCGTTTTCCGTAAATTTTTCTCACGATTTTCAGGGTATTGAAAAAACAGCCTATAAGATCCTTTACCGATGTGCGCGGCACCGAGATGAATAAAAACGTCAGTCGTGACGTATACGTATCTTCAACACGTACTGAGCCATATAGACAACAATTTAATACGTAATAAATAGCCTATGTTTGCTAAAGCTGTGGCTCTGAGGTAGGCACCATCCTTAGGGCGCGGTTCACCTCAGATTTCGACATAAACTGTGACTAAATCTTCCCCTTAGCAAATTTTTGTATCTGTCATAGTTTTTGCGTAATGAGTCGTATACGTCAAGGAACAGAAAAAATTTACAGTGTATAACAATGTTGTTGGCTATGATTTGACACATATAAATACAAAAAAAGAAATGTTTGTATTTTTTGTTTTTATATACTAGCCTACAACATTGTTATACACTGTGATTTTTTTTTTTTTTCGGTTTGGTATGTCAGTTGGTTTTAGTGGCATACATAAAACCATAAAGTGCAAAGTTTGACATTTACGACTCATTACGCAAAAACTACCAGAGGTACACAAATTTCCTAAGAGGAAGATATAATACAATTTATGTCTAAAATAAGAAAAAATATCTGGTACTTATATAAATACAAAAAAAGACATCGAAAACTAGGTGAACCGCACCCTTAAACAACCGTACCTTAAATTTGTGTGAATTTTTCATTTAGCTTTTCACTTATCTGACACTTTCTAAAGGGGATAAGATGATAATAAAGAAGCTACTAACTTCAGGCCCAATTATATGGTATCACGGAATCAACGAACATCCAATGAACAGCTACCGTCTGCTTGAGAGCAAATACATTTTTGGAGGTAAGGGAAGCATTGGGACTGAGCTTACTATCCTACCTGCTACTTCACTTCTGTAAACCTACATCTTCTGTGGCATCGCTGAGGCACAGAATATTAAGGAATACAGAAGTGAAATAGACGGCAGGACAGAAAATCACACGCCAACAAAATAGCTTCTCTGGCCAGCAACATGGCAGAGACGCCTACCGCCAATCAGCGTTGACTGCTCTGCTATACTCTGTCCACTCTAAGGTTGCAGCAGAAATAAAAGTTGCTAACAAAGTAAATCAAAGCAATTTAATTATATCTTGATTACTCACATTGGGATTGGGCCGTACCATAGTTACCTTGTATTTTCGAATATTTCAAATGAAATTTATGCTTTGCAAAAATTTTATTGTCATTCACTTGTATGAATTTGCTGCAACCTTAGAATGGATAGAGTATAGCCGGCAGCCAGGCCAATAGGAAACCTGCCGTAACATGCAGGAGCCAAACAGACACGGGGCTGGAATCAACAGTCTTGGAAAGTCAATAAGTTCGTCCGTATCAAACGAGCGGACACATCATTCCACGCCTGTATTACTATTTAGTTTGTGGCTGAGGTGAGGTATTGGCGCCAGTACAGTACAGTTAGTATCGCGTAGAATCTAGGATGACGTGACGGGAGCAGGAAGTAGAGAGAGCAAGCAGGGTCCACAGAGGATGGAGGAAGGTGTGAAGTGCAGCCAGATAGCGAGACAAGGCGACGGAACACCACGGCGTCCAACCAACAACCGCTAACACGCACCTCTGCACGCCCACGGAACAAACGCGAGCCACCTGTCGCCAAGACACTGCCGCCTTTCTCCATGTCGACAACACACGACAATACAATACAATACAATACAACTGAACACTGCCTCGACCTGCTTCCGCGCGTTGGAGGTTCACAAGCGACAAATAACGCGCGCATAGCCACTACGTGCCAAGCACTGAAACTAGCGTGCACGATGTCCATCTTACCGTTTTTAACTGCGAGTCCCGCAGTTCTTGGACTTGTTTAGTTCTAAGAAAATCACAGACGTCTCGTGTCGCGTTTACAGTGACCTCATTGCTAGGACCATGAATTTTGCCCCGGTTTGTCTCAGTTTCTTAGTGCAGATCTGCATCTCTGCTTAGTGGCTATTGGCTGCTTGTATGTGTGAAGTGACGTCTCTCATTTGGTTGTGCCAATCACAATAATGTTACTGCAACACCACATGTCTGTGATTAGAAGACAGAACCTCAAGACACGTGAGAATAAAACACCCAATCACTGATCATAAACCAGGACTGTAGTTGTGCACGTAAGGTACTGAAACAAACGGGGGCAAAATTGTTTTCGCGTAAATTGCATGTCCGTATTTATTGGCATAGTTAAGAGGTATTATTCCCTACCACCTTGGATTTATCAGTTTTTTCTCCATAACTTCTATTCCAGTCGATGTATCAAAATTTTTGTCACGACAGGGAATATATACAAACTTAGTCGATTTTCTGTAATTGCTGTAACCATAATATATTCATTATTTTGCAACGGGAAAGAGCTGAAAAGGAAAAATTGCTTTATTTACGGGAGCGACTACAGAGACCGCAACATTAACAGAAACAATGCCATATGGATTCCAAAAAGTGAATGAAACAATAAACTATGCCTGTCAGCGTGAAAAAAGCAAAACAATGTGTCTATTCCCTGATTTATAAGAAAAACCGTAAAATCGATCTGACAGGGATCGATCCTCCTTAAATGAGCGACGTCTCTGCATAGAGAAACGCTGCCAATAACCATGAAGCTAGCTGTAGTTGTGCATATAAGTCATTGCAGAGCCGTCTTTAGTAGAAGGCCGGAGTCTTGAATGTGGCAACGCTGCATCGGAGGCCTACTGCCGGTCGCTCATTGGTAGCCCTGGTCAGTGTAGACGTGTACACGCCACTAAAGCTGCATCTATACACGTTGCAGAGACTAGGGCAGTCAATACGTGACAGGCAGCAGACCTCCGATGCAGTGTTGCCACATTTAAGACTCCGGCCTTCTACTAAAGACGGCCATGGTCAATGGCATAAGCTGATACAAAAGCTTTCCGCGAAAATCAAGTGTCCCTGCTCAGGACAGTAGGACGTGTCCCAAAATTTATATGTTAGAACAGACCGCGAAAATATGTTTAATTCATCTTGAGTAAATTCTTTGCATTCGCATCTGCAGCCCCCCTTCATGTTTATTGACAGTGTAAATTTGTGCATAGACATTTTTATTTGCGGAAAAGCGTATAGGCTGTTCGGAATAAAGTGAGCACTCAAAAATCCCTGCTAAAGTTCTATTTTCAGGTAATTCATATCTTTCCGCACGTAACGGCTAACGGCGGGACATGTCTAACCTCTCTGGACACATCACATTATGCTTGCGCGTGTAAACTGTTTTCAGTCACTTTGAGGTGCGTCTAAACCATGTTATTGATATGATATTTAAAAACACGTTTAGAAGTAGTTCCTAACACGCTTCAACAATATTCATGCGCCAGCTAGCAGGCCTGAAAGCTATGACTTGACAGCCAGACTGGCTGGTATACACTGTTCATGATAAAGTGAGCAATGCTTAAATTTTTCTTTCAACTAGTTTACAGTCACGTGAACTATTTTTACATGAAAACTTCCCTGATACCAAAAACCAGTACAAAAGTTTCACCACTTTCAAAACATATCCTAACATCTTTCGGCCCCAACGAAACACAGTTTTTGGATATTACAAGTGCTGGGAAGTGGTCGGCTTAAAGTGAACAGACTATAAACACTGCCCTGCTGCACGGTGCGAGACGCGGGCAATGGAAAGTTGGCCTGCGTGAGAGCGTAATGTTGAGCAGCTACGCACCCTCCGTGACAGGATGTCGTTCCAGCGGCCTGAGCTGTGTAACGAGCGGCATGGGTGAAGGCGGATCTAGCCCTTGCAGCCACAGACGTACGTACATCTCACATCAGACTTGTTCTCAGAACAGACGCGATAAGACTAGCTCTCATCAGCGCTAGCTGCCCCTGTGCCACACGTCACACTATATACAGCTGGCTGCGCGGTGGAGAAACTACATACAACCGTCCCCCGTCCCCCCACCACATTCTTACTTCACAACTCTACTAACAGCCTGGACCTTCCTTCTTTTCCAGTGCCATTTTTATTTTTAATGCATGTAAGTGCTGAGTGGTTAGACTCCTACTCTGTCGAGAGGGTTTTTACGGTACCATGCCGGTTTTTCCCTCTCTCTTCTTAGATTATGGCCTAGTTATAGGTACACTTAGGGAGGTAGTCATGGCCCCAATCTAAGCAATGTCTGCCCAATCCCTCTCTGCCGCGATGCATGCCTCCTATGTACGAAATCTCCCTCTTGTAGGCGTATGGGGCTCAGCCTTGAGACGCACTTAGGCATAGCCGTCTTCAGTAGAAGGCCGCGGCCTTAGATCTGGCAACCCTGTCAGGAAGGGTCATTTTAACACTTATTTTTAGGGACTGGAAAATTTCGCGAATTCAATGACCTGTAGGCTAGAATCCATTGCACTATGCATACTCAAGCTCCGGCCATTTGTCTACTAGCTGCTACTATGTAGAACAACAGACAGTGAACGAATAGGCGGGGCTTGAGTATGCATAGTACAATAGATTCTAACTTACAGGTCATTGAATTCGCGAAATTTTCCAGTCTCTACTTATTTTGTCTCGCTAACGGCAAAGGCTTCCCTTGATTCGCCGGTATGTATGGCACAATAACGAATCAGGTAGAGTCGTTGTCTTTGGAGAGCTAACAGAAGTGTTAAAGTGACCCTTCCTGACAGTGTTGCCAGATCTAAGGCCGCGGATTTCTACTAAAGACGGCTATGACTTAGGTCCCGTTCCTCCCCCATACCCCAACCAGCCAATAAGCGGCGAAGTTCGCTCGTATCAAATGAGCCGCTACATCATTTCACGTCTGTATTACTGTTTAGTCTGTAGTAGTAGTATCTGTTTGACGGCGTCTTCGTAGGTGCTGGCCGCGAAGAAGGACCGCTCGGAATGTGCTGTTTTTCTGCACGTCACGTGACTAACAAAAACAAGCCCGGCCGAAGAATGGAAACTCTGGCCGCGCCCGACCTTGAGCTGCCGTACTCCTCCAAGGTCGCGCGGGTTTCTGAGGCGGAGCGGCGTTGAGTTGTCCACGCCCCCGTGTGATTTTTTTTCAGAACTCACCCCCCAGATTTCGTCTCGATGCAATGGAAACATTTTGCAATATATGCTAGAAAAAAAGAAGCAGAATTTTTGAGTCTACTGTAATTTGAGATACTGATTTATCACGGAAAAGTTTGTTTGCTAGGCTTGAATATAACGATAAAACGACTTTGGCTAGTTACTGCCAACAAATACAATTTTCGATTTAACGACTTATATTTGCATGAAGGAAGATACTGGAAACTTAGGTAAAACTACTTTCCGCCAAGTACAGCGACTTGGATATGTTGCAAGGTAAGCTGTACTTTGTGACGTCTGCACAAATTCATCAGTCGGCTATTTACAGTGGCGAAGCACGAGTGTGATGCCACTTTTAAGAGTGCGTGGTACATAATTCAACGCTAAAAGCATTAATCTATAACTGTAGGTTGCTTGAAGCCAATTTGCGGAAGTTAAACAATAGCAATCCTAGACAGCAGTTTTAAATAAAATTGTTCCCAGTGTTACGAACTTCTGAGGCACAATCTCTGACGCCCGAGCCTCGTGCATTTAACTGCGGCGCAAGAGATCACGCATAACGAATTAGTAATTCTGGATACAGATTTACCCATAAAGTTGGCAAATACCATTATCTAGGATTGTAATTGAGTATTTTATCCATTTTGGCTTCGAAAAAACGTAGAAATCACTTGATATTTTCAACGTTTATTTATCTACCGCGCACTCTTAAGATGCCGTGTCAGTGTTTCAGGCGCATGTATGCAACCCGCATTAACCCCATATAAATCAAGGCTAATTTTACGTACTCTATAGCAATAACAGTATTACATATATCAACATTATCTTCACGTTTTATAAGAGACAGAGTCGTTCTTATTTTTGCTGCGTTTGTCGTAGTCAAGTACAATTAATGGTTGCTACAAATTTTACGAAACTTTTTTAGTATCACGTTGCTAATGTAACCGCTTGTTATGCTTCATGTTGCAGAACGCAGCTCTATTAATAACGGCTGTGTCTTTGATAAAGCCCGAAGATAACGCTGATATTTGTAATACTGTTATTGCTATAGAGTACGTAAAATTAGCCTTGATTTATATGGAGTTAATGCGGGTTGCATACGTGCGCCTGAAACATTGCCACGGACTCTTAATAGGCCACTCTCGGATTTGTGCAGACATCACGAAATACTGCTTACCTTGCAACACTCTCATACGCCCGCAACTGGCCAAGCGACTTTCCGGATTAATTATTTTCGGCATAGCGATATTCGCAGAAACGATGTTATTATTACAGTTGTAAAAATAAATGTCAACGCAACTGTCAAACAGTGGAATTCTTATATGAAGCAAACTATACCAGACGCAGGCAGCTATACACTGTTTTGCAAAATTCGGTGGCACGAAAGTTTCTTGCGACTGTCCACTATCTCTAGCTATCGTAATTAAGGGTATCGCCTATCACGCGCTTCAAATGTGTCGACGTGTGTTCGTAAATACGTTTTTTACGAACCTTAACCTACATTCACCAACTGTGCCAGTATAAGTAAAGTAAACACACTATGACAATACTCTCATCGAACTGTAGCTGTAGGCGTGAGATGCGCAATCCCGTTAATTCGTAAAGTTTGTAAACAATTCTATGTATGTAATTATTATTTAATTAGTAGAAATTGTCATAGAAACATTAATCAAGTTTGTTTTGTTCGGTGTTTTAAAGTAAACTGAGGGAATAGCCAACGGAAATTTGATATTTGCCTTCCGACCTACCAATATCAAACTTTGGGAGAAAAAGGGCGTAGCAATGAATTATGCTTTCACGCAGTTATGGCTACACGTAGTGCAGTGGGGTAGCGACGTGGAAAAACGACGGCTAGACCAACCCACCCTTCCCCTTAAAGGGGCCCACTGGCGTTGATAGTAGGCGGGGCTTAGATAGACGTCATGCCACAGAATATTTAGGAATACAGAAGTAATGACCGGTAGAACGGCAAACCCAATCACACACGCCAGAAAAATGGCTTCTCTGGCCAGCAACACGGCCAGAATGACAACCGCCTATCAGGTCCCGGACGCGGAAGACGTTCGGCAGGCATTCATTGTTTTCTTATTGGGTGCAGACCCACCGACGAGAGGTGAGGGCACACGAGGTTAATAAGTCGTTATAAACTCGATTTAATTGATTGAACTGTGAAAAGTAACGAGCGGGAAAACGCCAATTTTACATGTCCGTGAATACATATCACAAGAGAAATGGAATACCTTATGATAGCGTCTCTTGCACTTTGGCGCATAGGGTCTGAATCTCTACGTCACCGTTAAAAGCAAATAATTGTTTACAGGCTGTTCAGGATAAACCGAGCACTGCTTATAATTTTCTGTGAGCAATTATGCCCCCATCTTTACTATTTTAAATATGAAAACTTCTCTGTAAGTAAAAACAAGCCTAAATTTTCTACAACTCTCAAAACTGTACTTCTGTATTTCGAATAAATACATTATTTTCATTATTATCATTGTTGGCCAGTGCTCACTTTAAAGTGAATGGCCTGTAGTTATTTGACCTCCCGCCATTATAATCAGTAACTTTAATCTGAACACTACCAGATTCTGTGCAGGCTTATACTTATAGCAATGAACAAGAACAAATATTACAGACTAACACACCAGAACAGGTCCAGGCTAGTGGTAGATCTTACACAGCATGCAGGGTCCGATCAGATTGAAGGTTTGTGCCTGAAGCCTTGTGAAAGAATGCACGTGTAACAAAGGCACCGCCACGCCATTGCGCTTCTTTATACCTAGCCTATATCTATAGAGGAAAGACGTGAACTGCTACCTGGAAGGCACTCCGCGTATAACGCAGTCGTAAAATGCGCGTTTTGTTTCCTCGCAATCCATGCCGCGGCGCTCATGTGGTCTATTTATTTTTGTATTCGTGTCAGTACACACAAAGCACGTGTTCGCCGTAATGCTTCTGTTTACAGTCTTCTCGTAATTACACACTTGCTTTAGTTTCGAGGTCGAGGCTTGCTCGCAGCACACAACGAGCGCAGGCGCTAGCGACAGAGGGGTCGCCGTGCGCCATCAGCCATACGCGACGTGATTGGCTGCCCGCCGGTTCCTTCCTGTCGCAGCGTCACGGTGTTGTGAACAGCCCTTGAAGACGACGAGATGAGGTAGAATTATTGTCATGCTCTGCACACGCTCACAAGTACTGACAGACTTCCTGGAAAAAGAATTTTGATTTTTCAAGGCGGTAAAAACGGAATTTTTGAGGCAGTACTTATTTTAATCATTTGAAACCGGAGACCTTTACACGTTAAGAGTCCGTGGGCGCTTTTTTTTTTCTCCGAAGCACGGAAGCAGGGAAAGAGATAAGTCGAACGTTACATGTCCGTCAAACACCTCGTCGCTTCTAGGCGCGGAGAACTAAACTAGCGTACAGTGTTCTTCGTAGAAAGTGTTTTTCAATGCGTCTTCAAACGATGAACCTGTTATTTTATCTGTGGAAAGTATGAGGTACAGTCCAATGCAGGATTGTATGATTTTGTTTTACAATATCGGTTGATATTTTCTTAGCTCCAGCAACGTACGAAAGTCATTTTTATCATTTTGAGGAGCTTGGAAATTCTGTATTTAAATAACAAACGACATTTTGTAAAAACATAAGGTAACCGTTTGAAGTGTGTCTTCTTTTCGTAGATAGACACACTGGAAACATTTTTAATAGTTAAACAAGAAAAAATACTATCCATACCCCGTTACAGCACGTCTGACGCGCCAGGCCCACTTTTCTGTGCTTACTTTCTTGCAGCAATGGAATTTAACTGACGTATTAATAGGAACACTGATTCATCACGGTAAAAGATGACTGTTTGATATATTTAAATATATCATGTCCATACTTGACTTCTTCATCCATTGGCGTGTCCCGATCTGACTAGGCCAATGATAACTCTGGTGTGTCCCTAATGAAAATTTGTGATTCGTCTTTAAATAAATACATAACCATTCTCCAATGTTGCAAGGTGCAGGTCGTGACACTGTTTTCGAAAATACGGTGCCACGAAATATTCTTGCGATTTTTCAATATCTGTATGTATAAAACAGAAATGTGTTCTCCGCTGAAACAATCTTAAATTCGACTCTTTCAACAAAAAAAAAAGTGTATTCTACGTAAAATTACTTACGAAATATTTCGATATAAATTTTATATATTTTATATATATGCATATACACACTTTAAATTGTAAATTTTAAAGTAAACGTCTAGCTGTTAAGCATTAAAAAAATAGCAAGTTTCTCTTTAGCAGCCTGTTTCCAAACAGTCCAACAGAATAGGTTTCGTTTGAAAAAGTTATGGCAATAATTTTAACGCTTGATCCTAGTTTTAATCTCCGTGGCTGCAAGCTTATTAGTTGGCAGAAGCGTAATATATAAGCGCAAGTAGTAAACGATGAGTATAGATAGATTCCACAGAAGACATTTTCAAATGTTAGCTTTGATACAATAACGTAATCAGTTTTGTCATTGTATTTGACAAGATAGTTTCCAGAAATAAACATTTTACTATAAACAGCATACAATACTGCAGGTAGTTAAATTTTATTACGTTTCTTTGCTTATGTACCACCAAGGTAAATGCTCAACTCATTTAACCATAAAGATAACTGCTAGACTATTTTAATGTAAACATGTTTTATACTGATATGCTCCAACGACATATTTTTATATCTATATTTCGCACATATTTATGTAAATATTTTTACGTAACATAATTTTTGTCATGGAAAATAAAGTGTTTCAAAGAGTACATAGGAGACAAGGCCACGTAATTTCACCAGTTACATCAGATACACAGAATTTTATGTCGGTCGTTGAAACTGTCATTTGTCGACAAAAGATAAACACGTCGTTTTTTTCGACGATAACGATAGTCTCGACGATGTCGAACCCAACATCGACATGTCAACCTCGACATGTGAATTTCGGCCCTCGACGTGTAGACTTCGGCACTCGACATGCTGACATCGGTCTTTGACAAGTGGACATCGGCTCTTTACATGTTGACTTCGGCCCTCGACGTGTTGACTTCTGCATTCGACATGCTGACATCGGTGTTTGACTAGCGGACGTCGGCTCTCTACATGTTGACTTCGACCCTCGACGTGTTGGCTTCGGCACTCAACATACTAACATCGGTCTTTGACAAGTGGACATCGGCTCTTTACATGTTGACTTCGGCCCTCGACGTGTTGACTTCTGCATTCGACATGCTGACATCGGTGTTTGACTAGCGGACGTCGGCTCTCTACATGTTGACTTCGACCCTCGGCGTGTTGACTTCGGCACTCGATATGCTGGCGTCGGTGTTTGACTAGTGGACATCGGCTCTTTACATGTTGACTTCGGCCTTCGAAATGTCGACATCGATCCTCGACATGTGGACACAGACCCTCGAAATGTCGACCACGATTTGTATAATATATTTATAAATTAAATAATATTTACTTATCAATAGAGAACCGGACATTTCATGGGTTCAACGACCTGCTGGTTGGACCGCACACCCGTATGTACACTCTGTTCTCAGCTACTTGTACATTGGCTGCTGCTCCAGTGAGTGGACAGTTGTACATATGACAAGGTAGCGAGGGAGTCAGGCTTTCATGCAGCTGTGCTATTGATTCACAGTCCTCAAGGAAGAGCTTAATGATTTATCTCCCAATCCGAAAGAAACTCACACGAACAAGAGTTATTGCGAAATCTTAGGGTCGCTACTTATCGACAAACATTGCACGTCGACAATGGCGAACCTGCTTTCATTAAAAAATCTGGTAATTGCATATCCATTGCGGAATCCTTTGAAATGTATTCTAGTGACGCCCTTATTAGCTTTTGATATCCAAAGCGTATTTACAAAAATTTTCCTGTAACAAACACACATTATTATAAAGGAAAAACTGGGAACTGACAGCAGTCTGATTGAAAGAACTATTTTACCTTACCTATTCCGTCCATAACGTGGCAGTAGAGAAAGCGCCTGCCAACCAACGTAGGGACCCACATATTCTTCTTGCCCAGGTACTGCGTGCATGCAGCCTACCCATACATCCCCTATCCGCCGGAAACAGGAAAGGTCCGGTGCACGGCCGCACACGCATGCCAACATACAATATCACATATCCTCAGAGTACTCACTTTTGGACAGGCACCAACTCTTTTCCTCTCGACAGGACTGCTTTGGCGCCACAAAAAAAAATGAACTTTTTAAGTAATCTTGACTGGAGGTATTTGCGTAAAATTTAACTCAGAAAGAGTACTGAACCAACAAGGAAGTTTAACGGTGGTAGAGCACTGTCTTATAAATAAGGACCCCTGTTTTTCGCGAAAAGAATTTTTTCCCACTTCGTTTCAGTGCCTTACGCGCACATCTGCAGTTCTGCTTCAAGGTTATTGGCAGCGAGTCCATGTGAAGAGCCATATCTCATTTGACTGAGCCAATTACAATAACGTTCATTCAACACCACACGTCTGTGATTTGCCGATAGAATCCCAAGGATCGTGACAGTTAAAATATCCAATCACTGACCACGAAGCAGAACTGCAGTTGTGCACACAAGGTACCGAAACAAAGTGGGGCAAAATTATTTTCGTGAAAAACAGGGGTCCCTACTTATAAAGCAGTCGAATTTATAGATAACTTCATTTAAGACTTGACTGTTTGCTGGATTTCAACACACGTTCAGCTTACCAGAAGATTACTGGCTTTAGCCTGTACTTGTAGCTGTTACCCTATTCGACTGAGCCAATAAGAACACCGACATTGCAACATTTGATGCCTGTTATTGGTCGGCAGACAGCTACGTTGTGTCAGAAGTATATCACAGAAAGAATCATTTATGTCACAAGAAACTACATTGTTTTCAAAGGTATGCTGGCACAAAATATTTTCACGATATACCATCATTTCTACTGCTTTCACGATAATTAAGTTTTTATTTGTAGGCCTAAACGAGTTTCGGCGCGGTTGGAATAGGTGGCGCTGGTCTAAAATGTTATTCTTCCCCTGATGTACCGACTGGTGTGCAATGTGCGGGCTCCTGGTTCGTTCGTCCTGTGTCAGGCTATTTCTCCGCAAAGCAACGATCGACGGGCGGACATCCCGTCGTGCGAGTCTTTATTTTCCTGGCACAGGCGGACGGACGGTGTTCGGGATGCTCGCCGCGGTTTTAGCTTCCGTGTACTTCGGCTGTCCTGTGACGCCGCAGCGAACGTAGGCCGGACGTGTGTTCGGTCTGTTGAACGGCAGGCTTTCCCCGCTGACTGACGTGTCACCAGTTCTGCGACTTTACCACATCTTGTCGCGGCTCTGTCCAAAGTAAACCAGCTCGTGCGATAGCAGGAAAGGTCACGGTTTCAGTGATACGTATGAATTTAGGTTTTCCTTCATTTTAGTTTGCTAGCTACGTTTGGACTCCACCCAGGGACGGATTTACCACTAGACCTATTAGGCCCCGGCCTAGGGAGCAACTTTCACAGGGGTAGACTTTTAGCGAGGAGAAAATGTGAGGAAATTTCCATCACTGATTTTAAAAGAGCCAATATGGCGATCAGTAAAAAAATGTAAGGGTTTTAATTTTCACGTTGTGTAGGTAATAATGCTCTCTCTCTCTCTCTATTAATATTATGTTATCTGTGATTTACAGTAATTTTCAAATAACTGCATTAGAAAAAGGACGCGAATTGGTAAAAAAGGATGTGAAAGAGAGGCTGCGGGGGATGCTGAGACTCACGGGCCTAGTGAGCCGAGATGCATAATTCCGGCCCTGATTCCGCCATGAAAATAAGTAGTTCGCTAAAATTATTGATAGGCAGGACCACCCACTATCGGCGAAAATATGTGAGTACATACCAGATCTCTGTAACTAGGGGCACCTGGTTTCCGCAGAAATATTTCTGAGCCAACTTGTTTCAAAGATTTGTGTGCATATTTGAAGCTCTTGTTCGCAGTCAGTAAATTGATACTTTTAACTTGTGGCGTCTTGGGGTCGTACCCGCAAATCACAGACGTGCGGTGTTATACCATAACCAATGAGGGAGAGGGTGAAAATAAAAGCTTTACTAGATGTTTTGAGGCACTTATTTAACTGTTGTCTAGAGTAAAACGTTGTGTTGTAACGAAAATTTATAATTTTGGGACAATGTTTTATAGCTATGTTACTGGCTTCACGGGAAAATCATTTCAAACTTGATTCCAAATGCCTCAAGACATTACCCGTATGCAGCTCCTTGATTACCATACTAAATAACCATGGCTCAGTTTCAGCCGCCATATTGAATTTTATTATTTTTCGCTATTTTTGGAATTCTGAGAAGAAAAAGGTTAAATCGGCGACTACACCACAAATTCTACTTACCTTGAACTACAATACAAGCATGATAATAGAGCTAGTAAAGTATAGTTAGGTCGCAATTTGGCGGGCAAATAATGAATATAAAAAAATTTGCCACACGCATTGCGGCGTAATTATATGTTAGCAGCTAAATCGCAAGGTCTGTACAGTAGCGGAATGTAAATAAAATTTGCGGTATAGTCATATATTTAGCGTTTTTCTTCTTAGAATGCCCTAAAAGCGGAAAATAATAAAATTCAATATGGCGACTGAAACCGTGCCATAATGTTACTTCTTTCCTGGGGGCCGCGGTGGCCGAATTGTCAGCCCATTCGCCTCCCACCAAGGCGATCCGGGTTATTTTCCCGGATTCCCCGGATTTTTGCATGTGGGAATCGTGCCGGACGAAGCCGTTGGTAGGCGGGTTTTTGCGAGGATCTCCGGTTTCCCCCGTCCTTTCATTCCGGCGCTGTTCCATACTCAACTCACGTCACCCCTCACCGGCGTTAAGGACCTCGATGTTGAGCGCTGACCAAAATCTCTCGCTTACTTATTATTTAGTACTTTCCTTTTTGTAGTTGCCGTAAAAGCAATGTTCTCGGGAGAGTTATTGAAAACAATTATTTTTTTAGAAATTTAAGATACACGTTACGTAACATAAAATGTGTTGCTAAAGTGAATATGCATTGTGTCACAGCATTAAACATCAAATACATAGAATGCACTAACCCTATTTTAACTGCTGTGTTGTTTAAGAAGCAGCGGCGGGAAACCAAAGACGATCACCCGAGAATTACAAATGTCACAGTTCACTGGCCTGCACGATTCTCTATCCTGTGCTTACTATGGGCTCAAACAACCATCTATCCACGGCTACTGCGACACCAGAAAATCAATTTTTAACCTCGACTGACTTATACACGATTTCGTGACTCTTATTGAAATTGCTTTTTTTTACATTACATCGTGAGTTCTCTTGAACTACAATATAACAGTAAAACGTCGGCAGGAGGGACACGAATGGCCGAGTATTTAGAACATAGCCTGCTGCCAAATCGCGTATTTTTTATTATTATAATCCCGGAAATGTCGCGGGTTCAATGACCAGCAGACTGGACTGCACAGTCCTGTATACACTGTATCCTCAGCTACTTGTTCATTGGCTGTTGCTCCAGTGAGTGGCCAGTTGTACATATGACAATGTAACGCTGGAGTCTATCAGTGTTTCGATTCACACCTGCTATTTATTCACATACATCAAGGAAGTGTTTCACAAGCGCTTATACTACCACTAGAGACACTGGAAAATCGCGAATATGTTTCAAATAGTCTCCAATAGACTGTATTATATTAATCGTGACATGTGTACAGTTTTGGGATAAATCTTACACGCTGTGTGTCCAAGATGTACAGTTCTAACTGGGCCTGTTGTAGAAAGAAAAAATGCTACAAATAAACGATAGCCAATGTTGATACGAAACATTCAGTGTTACTTGCATCACGTTGGAGCCTAGCAAACAGTCAACTATTCCCGCAATTTTCCATTGTCTCTAACTATCGCGAAAGAAATGAACGTGTATAGGAGTCTGAAATCTAACGTTTTCACTAATGAATTGGCGAAATTCCCGGGTCGCTACTTATTATTCAATCATTTCAAGAACTTTGTGTATATTTACATATTTTTACAAACACAAAACCGTAAAAATAATACCTTAAGACATAAGCTAGTTAGTTTATAATTGCAGAAGTTTTAGTCATCGAAAAATTTTGAGTGGGTCAGTCCATTGCCGTCTTTAGTAGAAGGCCGGAGTCTTGAATGTGGCAACACTGCATCGGGGGCCTGCTGCTTGTCACTTCTTGGCCACGCTAGTCTCTGCAACGTGTATAGATGCAGCTTTAGTGGTGAGAGGTGAGTACACGTCTACAATCAAGCCACTAATTTTAATACAAAAAGTTATTTTACGAACTGTGTTTAGAAAGACTTTTAACCATCCATCAAAAGAACTTTTCAGTCGTTTGAGAGTATTCAATATCAGAAAATTGTCTATTAGAACCATATTAGTCAATTTCTTGAACAAAAAGTTACCAGTATAGTATTTACCTCATATATATCCTACTCGATATAATTTAAACCAAAATGTACAAATTCCCCTAGTTCACAAAACAATTTCTCGAAGATCATCCACATTCTTGCTATCAAAAATTGTAGCAATTCTTCCTGAAAATATAAAAAATAAAAATATAAACAAAACAATATATTATATTGATCGATGGTTGAATAACTTAACTGATGATGAGTTGTCTTCAATCTTTAAGTAGTAGTTTTACTGTAGTTAATTATTTTTACATGCTTTATATTTCAAATTGTTAAATACAATTTGCATCCATCAAAAATTATTTTTTTTTTTATTTTCATTCATGCAGCATTCAATTTTTGTTCTCAAATTAAATTAATTAATTTATACCAGATGACAAGTTTGTTACATAATAAACCGCAGCTATAGAAAATAATTTGTCTAGTAGCATTCACGCACAATCTTTGCTTATGTGAGTGTGATGTCTTCGATGAAAAAAAGTATTTATGTAAAGTGCTGTAATCGGTGTATGGAAATAAAATAAATTATTATTATTACACAGACTAGGGCTACCAAAGAGCGACCGGCAGTAGGCCTCCGATGCAGTGTTGCCACATTCAAGTCTTCAGCCTTCTACTAAAGACGGCCATGGTCAGTCACAAAAAAGATAACAAAGTTAGTATTTTTTACTATCATCATTATTAGGAGTCTGCATACTTCGCGAATTCATTTCATAGCTGGCTAGAACTCAAACTACTTTAAGATGATTTTTTATGACAGCTCCTAAAGGACGCTGAGCCAATAATAAATAATCATCAATAAAGTGCAAGTCCAATCAAAGCGTGTTGTGACAACTAGCAACCAAATAAGCAGCTTATGACTGCATGTGTTCATATAAACCAGCGAATCCTAGCCTGCATGTCAGCGAACCACAGAAATCTACGGGTCTCTCATAGCCTAGCTATAAATTTAAGTGCGCAATAATGCAATAAAATAAAAAAAAACTTGGTTACAAAGTTTAACTGAACCTTAAAACAAACACAGCATTTCTTAGTTACGGTTTTACAGATAATTTTTTTTTTCTCAGTCCAACAGCAAAAATACCTTTGTTAGGAAACAGATACACTTCCATATACAAAAGTGCTATTGAAAATGTTCTGAATTGATTAATTCACAAATCAACTGAATTTTTGCATTCGACCTTCTTATAAATGATGAAATTTGTACTAAACCCATTTTATGGAAAGTATTTCCGTGTGCACAGTAAACATTATCTCAAAACTGTAACCACATGCAGTTCAGGACATTTACCACAGTTTACTTTAGTCTGCAAAAAAGCAAATGTTGAATGTTCAACGTAACTTTACAAGATTGGTAACACTTTTACTATACACGTTCAGTAACGTTAATATTTTACAAGTTAAATAACTGCAGTATGCATTTAACTTGTACCCTGAAATGTTTATGACTGTATATAACAATTTCACATGTCCTCAAACCCGTCTCTACTCGTATATGGTAAGTACAACTACGTGTTTATCGCAAAAAATATTTTTTAACCATTATTAGGGAGCCCTGTTCTACGCGAAAAGAATTCTGCCCCAGTTTGCTTCAGTGCCTTACGTGCACATCTGTAGTTCTGCTTTGTGGTCAGTGATTGGATATTTTAACTGTCGCGAGCCTTGGAATTCTACTGGCAAATCACAGACGTGTGGTGTTGCAGGAACGTTATTGTAATTGGCCAGTCAAATGAAATACGGCTCTTCACATAGACACGCTGCCAATAACCATGAAGCAGAACTGCAGCTGTACACGTAAGGCACTGAAACAAACTGGTGCAAAAATCTGCTTGCGAAAACTTTCTGTATCTAGTGGCTCTGAAGCCTAGAAACTACAGACAACGGCCGTGAACGTCTGCGATCTCTAGTGGTAAGTGTCCTTCGCAGGACAGCGACAGTCCGGACTACAGGGAATGCATGATGTTCGTCTACCTGCAGTATTGAATAAACAACCGGTGGGCGAGGCACGGTGATGCTAGGATACAGAGAGGAAGGGAAGAAATGGTAATCAACGCCCTTCCCTTACTTGTTCTTTTACCCGCAAGACGGTAATTTAAATGAAGAGTCCTGATGGCCGAGGGGAGAGCGGTTACACGGCAGGTTCTTGAGCTAGGCGTTCGGCTTGAAGGTAATCAGCTTTCCGGTCATCAACAGTCGACAATCGCGTCTGGGAGTAAGGATGTGATGAGAGGAAGGTGCATGGTCCTTACGGCGCCCACCTAGTGGCCATGTGTTAGTGTGAGTGAGGCACGACTCCAAGGGCGATGTTGACCGGCTCATCTGGCGCGGTATCGCCTCTACCGCAAGACACTGAAACCGCGTGCAGTGGTATCGTAGGACACTCGCCTGACTGACACTTTCTGTGGTGACCCCATATTTTTATTGGTGGAAAGTTTTTAGTAAAGTCCAATACACCTCTCTATTGTAGTTGCACAAGAATCCCCTCTGTAGTAGTTTAGATATAATAGATTGAAAAAGCCGTTATTAGTCACTTTGAGGTGCTCTGGAATGGTCTTTCTAATTAACGTGATGTTTTAAAACTACTATTCTGAGGTCTTGTTCTTTTCGTAAATCCACACATTAGAAACATGTTTAATAGTTTCTTAGATAAAAGCGTTCTGCTAGCACGCTGCAACGCTGGCTACAAGTCAGGCAGGCGGGCTCCTTAAGCTCGGTTCACACTATCAATAATTCAGTATAGAATTACGTACAAAATTCTGTACAAGTAGCACAGCGACAGTGTGTACCGCAACTACGCTTGTTCCAGACAGAATTCCGTACTTTCACAGATAGAGCCCGTCCTATTTTTCATCGTTGTGTAGTTCAAGCACATGAGCAATGCAAACTTACAGCCATCGCGGTTGTGTACTACACTAATAAGGATGCCAATATGATTTGTATAGAAAAAAATCCTTGTTTCCTACTGAAAAAACGACCGCGTCGGAGTTTTCTAAACCGAAATAATACAGAATTGTTTCACTTATTTGACAGTTACGTCACGCTTATGTCTTGTATTTTGAAATAAGTTTTCAGGAATTGTATAGTTACATATAATGGAGTATAGCTACCAACATCACAGCTGGTCAGAACATCTCAGCCTGAAGACGGGCATAGATCGCAATCCCCGAAACGTTGCATTTTTTCGTTGGTTTTACTTGTGTTGTGTTGTTTATTGTCCACTGTTCACTGTTTTATGTCTATTTCCATCTTTTTTCATATTGGGAATCTGGTTGTATATTTGTGTCTGTCTTCTGTGTCTGGGTGTTGTTGTCACCATTTTCGACTGAATTCTGTCTCCAGAATTCTTTGTTGTCTATAGTACCGTAAACTTTGACCATTTTCGGGGTTACTTTGACTATTCAAAATATTAGTTTTTGTGTTATCTGGTAAATAAACAGATAATCTGAGCCGAGTATTTTAAATAATTTCTTTCATCCGTATAGCTAATGTTTGAAACTTTCGTCACTAAACAATATAAAAACCAAAATTTTGAGTGGTCAAAGTTACCCCGCAATGTCAAAGGTGACAATAAAAAAAACGGCAAATCCTCTGGAATTGCTTTTTTTCTATTTTTTGTGTGCGTTATATATATATATATATATATATATATATATATCTTGTTCGTTTTTCGTTATTTGTCATCCAACACAGGTTTGATCAGCAAAAAACGTGAGCAATGGCGTACGTCCACATACCAATAAATTTCAATACGAAGTATATTGGCGTATCGCAAAAATTTTTTGTTCTACCTACAATTGCGACCGAAGTTACACTTAGGTGTATAATGGAGAAAAATAGCAAATTCGAATAGCCACAGGCCTGTCAGACTGGCAGCGGCTAGTTTTACTTGTGATCAATTCGGCCCTTGTTTTCTTACTGACGGAATCACGTAGGGAGTAGATTCTCTACTGTAATGAACTTAATAAAATAATAATTGAAATTTTATCATATTTTACGTCTAAACTGCCTTCGGACAGTCTCGCGAAATTTGCAGGTCTCTCTGCCCACACTCTAAAAAATAGATTGTAAATTTACCACAAGGAGCGCTAAGAAAGTAGGTATAGCAATATTGTTTCCCAGACATCCACGGTAGCACTCCTAGACTTCATTTTATAAAATAGTCAAATGTAGTCTTTACTGAAGTTACCAGACTTGTATTGTAACAAGTGTAAAAGTGTGCACATAAGACTGAAGTATAGCAACTGTCCCATACTGCTTTTATGTTAATTACTTCCTAAACATTTAAGGACTTTTATTACAGTGTAACTTAAAGCTCTATTTCAGTCGCCATATTGCTTTTTTTTTTTGCTTTTATAAAATCCTTAAAAGAAAAAATGCAGATTTTGTGATTACACCGCCAATTATATTTATTCTCTGTCTCGTATAAGAATTCAATTTTCTGATAGTTGTGTTGGCAGTTCCGGATCTAGAGAGGGAGAGGGGAGAGGGCACATGTGCCACGGGCGGCATATCGAAGGGGCGGCCTGTTGACCCGCCTTGTTTAAAAAATATAGCACAAAAAAAATAATATCCGCGTTGAAGAACCTAATTCGGTTATTAATGAAAGTTTAGTAAATTTTTGGCTGAGCGAAAAGTAATTACAGTTATAGTGTCGGGTTGTAGTGTGTATGTACAATGTTCATTTGTATGCAACACCTGTCTATTAAACTGGACTGACGTTATATATAATTCTATTTCCAGTTACTATAACGAAATTAATATTACAGCAATGTTTTACATATTTTTACCAAATATTTTACTTGTTTTGTCGTAAAAATTGGAAAAAGAAAATAGAGGGGCGACGCAAGCCAACTTTGCCCCCCTCCCTTTACAATAGGTCCAGATCGTACTGTGTGTTGGCAGTTCTGTTTACAACTATTGCCATTGAATAAGAAGTAATATCCTCTCTCTTTCAAGTGATGTTTCGTCAAACACACTCAACTGGCTCTCAAACGGTGCAGTGTCTCAAAATAAAAATTATTTATCTGTAGAAATTTGTACACGCGATAGTCTTCAAAACTGTCAAAAAGTGGAAGTCTTATGTGCGACAGACTATACCTAGAGAAGGTGATTTATCGCGGGAAAAGTTGACTGATTGCTAGGCTTCAATGTAATTTATTAATTTCTGACGCTTTTATTTCGTCACTGGCGAGTCGCTATTTGACTGGGCCAATGACGACTCTAGTGCGCTACGGCTGGACGTATGTGGTTCGTCTATAAACAACTAGACTGTGCCAGATAACCGTCGGCCAACAACACATGACCTAGGACGCTACATGTATTTGCAGAATACGCTGGCAGGAAACATTCTCGCGATATTCCACCATCTCTAACTATACCTTGCGCTACAGTACACGGCAGTTGAACATTTAACTTACATTAAGACTGCACTCAAACAAATTATGAATATTTAAAAAAATATTGGACTGAGTGCAGTATAAATACAGGTTATAAATACAACTGCCATGCTTGTATTGTAGTGCAAGGTAAATATAATTAACGGTATAAATGCAAATTCCAAAATTTATCTTCTTAGAATTTCATACAATCGAAAAATTAAATAATTCAATATGACGCTTGAAACTGGTCTTAAAACATGATTTATTTTCAGCAACAAAGAACTCTTCACAATGAAACGCAAATATGAACAACATTCCAAGGCATTTTTTTTATTTGCATTGCATTCTCAATAGCATTCATCATATCTCTAACGGACAAAGTGCATTTTTGTATAAGCTCCGGCTTTTTGAAAGCTAGTTTCGTGGAAGTTGTCTCCCTACTTTATAAAACTGTCAACAATAAAAGTCTACTGTTGTTTATAGGTGCAAACATTTAAGAGGTTTTATCTTTACATCAAGCAATTGTAAATTTGACAAAGTTCAGGTTATATGAAGGCGATTCCTTCGTCTGTCACATTGCAGCCTGATACGTCTACAGTTCTCGGATTTATTCCGGGAGCTGTCGGGGAATGTATAGGCGGTTCGGGATAAAGTGAGCACTCAAAAAAGCCCTAATAAAGTTCTATTTTCAGCCAATTCGTATCTTTCCTCGCGTAACGGCCAACGACGGAAAATGTCTAACTTCTCTGAACACGGCACTTGATATTTGCGCGTGTAAGAAAAATTTTTCAGTCAGTGGGAATCTATACAGTTTGGTTAAAAAAAAAAAAAAAAAAAAAAAAAAAAGTTTATTAATTACATTAAATACAATTATGTCAATTTAGGTTGATTTGTTTTTTTTGTCGCTGAGCCAATAATAAAGACAGTACAAAATTGTAGGTACAACGTTGTGGTATTACTGAGCCAACGGGCAGCCAATAAGCATCTGCTGTCTGTTTGAGAACATGAATATTCTTGGAGGTTAGTGAACCCGCGAAATTTTCCGGTATCTACTAGACAATGGAAAAATTCGTGGGTTCACTAACTCGTAGGCTTGCCTCCAAGGATGTCTACATATTAAGCATACATCAGCCACAGAATACTTAGGAATACAGAAGTGAAATAGCCGGTAGGATAGCGAACCCAGTCACACACGGCAGCAAAATGACTTCGCTGGCCAGCAACACAGCAGAAACACAAACCACCAATCAGAGTAAAGCAGCTGTCCTGCTAGCCAGCAGCCAGACCAATAGGAAACCTACCGTACATGCGGGAGCCAAACAGACACGAGCCGGTATCAACAGCTTCGGACAGCCAATACGCGGCAAAGTTCGCCCGTATCAGATAAACCGCCACGTCATTTCACGTCTGTGTTACTATTTAGTCTGTGTATCAGCTGTTCGTTGCCTGCTCGCTGATACAACAATATTACATGATTGGGCTAGCATTTAGCCGCTACTTTATTATTGGACGAGCGTTTTCCAGAAGCTACCAAGTAAGTCGAGGACTAATTGCGAAAGTGGCATGAATTTATAGAGTTGTTTGGATTCTAGCTTTTGCCCGAAAGAATACGCGAACTTTCTGCGCCAATCAGAACAAGGTTACTGTGACAGCATACGTCTGTGATTTGCCAGTGGAACCACAAGACAAGTGAGAGTTATAAAACAAGGGCTAGGAATATTTCGCGAGTTCAACTACCAACATGCTAACACTGAGAAAAAAATTTTGTTGGTGCAAACAAAATGTGTTTGAATGAACAAAATCATTTGTTTGTATAGGGGCAAAGAAATATTTGTTTGCTCGTACCAAATTATTTTGTTCCCTTAATTTGTTTGAGGCAAATAGCTGAATTTTGTTAGCAGTACCAAATATTTAGCTTGCCATAAAAATATTTCGTTGACCATATTAAAAGCACGTGCAATATTTTAAGAACTAAAAAATTATATTTTATAAACTTGAAATTTTTTTTAACATTTTAAGAGCTAAAAAAAAAGTACGGTCGTGCCGGGATTTGATTCATTATCTCTTCACTTGCCTCCTTCTGCCCGTGACCTAGCCAATTGAGCTACGAGTACTTCCATGATAGCGACATTGTTATTTGTAAAGGAATAGTTAAGTCGTGCACCGCAGGGCCGCAGCACAAAGAACGAGTCGTGCAGCTGTGGTGATTTCCAAGTTGATAGAATTTTCTTTTGTGATCAATCGAATTAACCACTTTGAAATTGTTGTAGCTAAAATTAAGATACTAAAATTATGCTGATTAACAGTTTAGACGTCCTACTTGTGGCACAAACTTATATTTAGAATGTTGAGGTATACAGTGTTCGCCATCTTATCGCTTACGTACGCCAGCATTCCATCTTCCGCAAGTCAACCAAAAGTATTTAGTTTCGCCAACAAAATCATTTAATCCATCGAAAAAAAATTGTTGGTTAAAAGCACTTCACTTATAACTAACAATATTATTTTGTTGACAAGTTGTAACGAGTTGTTTGTTTACACAAAATATTTATTCGACGTCCTGTAGCAACCAAATATACGTTTGGCACAAACAAATTACGTTTAAATGAATAATTTGGTCGAGGGAAATAATTAAATTTGTTTGGAGGACTCCAAGCTTGGTCTTACCAACAA
>PNEQ01115425.1:0-37451 GCA_003012365.1 Medauroidea extradentata
ATCGTCAGAAGATTGACAAATTATTAAAGGCCGGGGTAGTAGTGCCTTCTACTTCAGAATACTCTTCGCCTGGATTCCTAGTTAGCAAGCCAGGAGGGCAGGACTTTAGGTTAGTGGTAAACCATGCAAATTTAAATAGGAGAGTACCAGTTGACCCGTTTCCATTACCGACGGTGGAAGGAGCTCTGCAGCATTTGGGCAGGGCAAAATTCTTTACTACACTAGATCTTAATAGCAGTTTTTATCAGATTCAACTTCACGAAGATTGCAGGAAATACACCGCCTTTAGTACCTCGTGGGCACAATATGAGTTCACGAGGATCCCTATGGGTAGTAATTTTGGTAGCCAGGCATTGAGTAGGGTTCTTGATCAAGTATTAAAAGACTTTAAATTTAAATATGTCTTTCGACGATGTCATTATTCATAGTGAGAGTTGGGAGACTCACTTGCAGCATGTAAGAACAGTGTTAGAGGCATTGAGAGCATCGGGCCTGACCATTAACCCCAAGAAGGTGGAGATGGGGAAAGAAGCCGTGAGGTAGGAGTGTTGCTGAGTCTTGTCCTGTTTGTGTGAGCTTATCCGTGGGGTTAAGCCTTCGGAGTGTTTTTTTTTTTTTTTTTTTTTTTTTTTTTTAGGCCTTCGGCTGAGTAGAGAGTATATTGGGCCATTAACGGCTCAACGTTACTATTTATAATGAGAAATAATATATAAAGTAATGCTATGTTGCGGTTTTTACGGTTATATTCAGCATAAAAAATCTGTTCTAAATCACACCTCGCATGTCACCTTTGCAACAATAAAAAATTGATAACTGCCCCTCTTTCTAATTCAACCCCCACCCCCCGGTGGTTGGCTCCAGCTAGATTTGCTGGTACTTATGGTATGTCATTTGTGATACCTCAGACAACATATTTCAGCAAAAAAACCTTTACTATGAATTAGTTTCTACATAGGCTCTTCTATTGGCTAAACTATTAATATTAAATTCAGTGTAACGAATGAAGACAGTACAAGTCCTACATTTTACAGTCAAATTTGCATGTATGACATTTACTTTAAAAATATGTGATGTAGATTTATAGCCTACAACTTTGTTTAGTGATATTGTAGAAACTGCTAAGTTTTTCATTCTGTAGGTTACACATTATTAGTCCAATTTTAAATGTAAATTGTACGTGTAACATAATATTTGCTGACGTACATCAATGTTGTGTAGTGGTGGTTGGTTAGGCCTGTGCGACCTAAAAATGGCGATGGTGCTTCGTTGTTCTGTTTTTTATTGAAAGGGCCAGCTTCTTTCCTGCCCTTCAGCACGTATGGATTGCCACGGATACATTCTTCTGTCCTCCATGCTAATCTCACATTTTTTACACCTCACCCAAACAGCAAAAATAAACCAAGAAAAAAAAATTACTCTAAATATTCCACAAAAGGAATTGTCAGTAAGTTTGAAACAACAGACAAAAAATAAATATAATTACAAAACAAACGAATGACAAACAAATGTGGATGTAGACAACATAGCAGAAACACAGACACGTTGAGGGAAGCGAACAAATGCAAATGACGTAGTAACTGTGGCCAATACAACAAAGAAAAAGGAAACCCAGACAAACACAATGGTCTCCTTGCGACAAAACAAATTGAGACGAATGGTGCTTGGGTGTTTGTGTTAGCTAATTTTCTTGTAACTCATAGACTGAATTCCTTGTGGAATTGTATATGTTTGTTTACTTACGTTTGCCAGTCGCAAACAAAGTCCTTTTGTTTACTTGTCAGTTTGTGTGTAGCCTATGGTTTTCCATGACACACCTTTTACTGTAATGGCTTATGTTCAAAATACTTCTTTAGTTGCTAAGATTTTTAAAAATAATTTGGTGTCCAGTTTTATTCTTGTTATACTGTATTAATATTTAAGTAAATGAAAAATTTGCTGTTTACTGTAAATGTATATTTTGTGGATATAGCAAATTGTAGCAGAAACATGTTTGCAGCATTTATTAACATCTCCGTAAAGTTGAAATTGTTTTTCAAGATCTCCCGCAGTAGGAACACTGCTGACTGACAAAATTGTTCTTTATTGAGGGTTTTCTGCATTTAGTCAGATGAGTTGGATTTGTGGCAGTTATTACAGTCTGTCTCTTGAAAGAATTCCATATTTTGACATTTTTCTTCTGAGAAATGTGCCTGGCTGTTCCATTGTTTGGAGCTTTAAACCTACCTGGCTTCCTGGAAAAGCACTGTCTCCACAATCCTGTTTACAGACACACTTCTCAGAAGTGAACTGTCAAAATGTGGAATTATTTCATGAGATAGACTATAGTTAATATGTATAGCTATTGGTCTCAGTAAAAGCTAAAAGGTACCACCACAGCTTCATATTTAGCTGAGATTATTTTTTTTTTCAGGAGTGGGATCCTACAAGATGTTTAGAGTTCTTGAAGAAATTCCTTGACACTGTAAAGGAGAGCACACGGTTACATCTGCCAGAAAACAACCCAGATTCTGTCATAAAGTTTGAGTGGAAGCTTATGAGCAGCCAAGTGAGGGCTGATGTGATCATTGATAAGTCTGAATACAGTTTCTTGCCCAAGTGGTACACGGACAATTTTCAACATTCTGTACAAATAGTTAAAACATGAATAAGACTATTATGAATGTGTGATGATATGACAGCCAGTGTGTACTGTCATGTTTAGAGTAAATTTTTTTGTACTTTTTTGTGAATTACTAGTTGTGAGTAAATATTTAAATTTTATGGTCCATATTATGTTTTTATCAAAATTGACCTTCAAAAATTATACAAAGGAACTTATTACTGTATCAGGTTATGTTATTGGTATATAAAATAAGTTGATAAATACAAATCATTTAAGCGATTGAAAAAGTAATACATTTACAGTAATTATGTATTTACATACTGTATGATGGTCTGATAAAGATTCTGCTACACGGCTTGGAGCCTGGCACTCTTTCAATGATCTAGCGTGATAAAACCCAGACATAGTACGTGGCAAGGACTCATCCTGCTTTCCACGTCTAGTTTTGGTGATATATACACACTGGTCCAGTGGTCTTGGCGTGAGAAGATAGAAATATTCCTCAGGGAATAAGATATTGTAATGGTATACAAATACATATTTATGTAGGATTATTTTTGGTGCAGTTGTATGCCAGGAAAAGGAAAAAGAAATTGTGAAAATACAAAGAAAAGCAGGATAGTGGACGACTTAGAACGGACAAGATGACGGAAATAATATGATATAGGAGGAAGCTGCCTTTAGGTTTCCAACGTAAGGATGTGCTTCAGAAGGGAAAATAGCAGTAAAAATAAAGTGCTGCAGTTGATACACCAGGTAAGATAGCCAAACAATTAGGCCGGCTAGCAGGGAGAGCAGAGATGGATGGTAGGAAAGAGGTACGGCAGAAAGCAGTGGAGGAAACCTCCTTCTAATGAAATTGATGGATCCCAGGGTCGGTAGATCAACGAAAAAAGGGACGGCTACTTACCAGTGGTTCTGGAATCCTCCAGATAATGTTAGGAAACCTGTTAGTCTCTATGTCACAGTGCACATGCAGACACACACATAGACACGTGCGACTTAGGTGATATGTAACCAAGGACGGGGTGAGTAACTGAGGAAAGAAAAGACAGGGAACTGTTTATGCGATTTATTCACCATACAGTAGAATTACACAAGAAAATGAGCTTTGCAGAAAGTCGTCCAGTGAAGTGATCCTGGAGCTAAACTCCTCCAGTAGGCAACACACCAATGAAAAATGATGAGTATTAACCAACTTGTGGACACAACAGTCGACAGGGGTGGAAGCCCCCGGATCAAAACAAGCAATATGGTTCCAGAAAAGTTAATGCTACAGTGTTAAAATTTAAAATTATCATTACAAAAATGATGGAGGACCTAGGGTGGACAGATGTCATGCTGCCTACACGTCGCATACTTAACTGGCTACAATGGCAGCGACTGACACTTGCTTTCTCTTCAAACTTCCACAATGTTGAATTTTTTATTTGTGTGAACTTAAACTTTAACCAGTGGTATGAATTGAGTTTGCTCATAATGTACTGAACTGGGTACAATGGGGATGGTACCTAGAAAAACAGTTTAATACTTAATGATTCTTCCTAAATATTTTCGCACCAAATGCAACAACATGAAGTAATAATTCTATGTGTATTTTAGTTTTCAAATTATCGAGCTTTAAAAATGCCATATTTTCAAACACCTCCATAAACATTGAAAACATGTTCTTATTGGCTAACATGTGTATGACAAAATTGGACAGTTTGTTTTTGTTTGCCACCCGCCTGCCAGGCATTATAGTAGGTTTTGTAATCTCACACTGACTTAAAAAGCTGGGAAAATTTAATGAACCTGGTTACTTAAAAGTTAACTTGTAAAATTTGCTAGTAAATGCATGCACCATTGCAGTTTAAGATTTTTGTAGTTAATAATAAAGATTTCCCTTGGGACTGAGTTGAGAGGAGTTAAGACGGCAAGGTAGCTCTCACACATTGCGACATTTTAGTGGTAGTTAGTGTCAGTTTATTTCAAATTCTGGAGTGATGACTAACTACGAATCTATTTTACTGTGTCAAATCCACTCAAGAATAATAAATTTTGGTTTGATCTCATTACACCTTTTAGCTTAATAGAATGTATTTATTTCATGCTTGCAGTGTCATACCATAAACTATACTTTTGTCGCTAATAGCAGACTCTTTCAGGTTTTGTTTTTTGGAAACCACACAGTCCATCTTGTAGTGTCACATGGCGCTGTAGTAAATATTTGTCTGGAGTACATTTAATTGTATTGCTGCACAAAGGAGCTACTAAAGAGACAACTGTTCGGAGTCCCAGCCATGCCTGTTTTTACCACACAAACAACTACTGGATTTAACACAATTTCATGAACTGAACATGAGTTGCTGTAGAATTAGAGTAAACAGACATGCAATAACAAGTCAAATTATATCACAGGGACATCAGTGTGGAAGCACTCGTTTTTGCCGAGCTAAAATAAACTGTCTTTTTATTGACATTTTTCTTAAGTTATATAGACACAAATAAAGAAAGTGTGCTACTGTTTTTCATTAGATGAAACACACTTTTAAATAAAAATAGAATTAAAAAATAGCTAACATCCCCATTGAAGGCAACCTAGTAGTGAGAGAGAAAGGGAGGAGAAAGAGAGAGAGATACAGTATATATATATATATATATATATATATATATATATATATATATATATATATATATATATATATATATATATATATATATATATATATATATATATATATGCTACTATTCTCAGTACTATGTCCTGTTTTTGCAGTACTGGTCCCAGCAACTAGACTTTGAATCTTATTAATATCATTAAACCGGAATGGGTGAAGTACAGTAACAGTTAGGGCCGCACCCATCCTACATGGCTAAGCCCTCTCTGCTTCTTTTGCCAACCCCACTGTTTCACAGCGCCCATGACACAACCAACCTACTCTGCCATCTCTGTGCGACCATTTGTTGGTTTATTAACACTCAAGGGATGCCATATCAGCACACCAGCTCCTTACGAGCTCAAGACAACTTGCGCCTCGCGACCGAGTACGACTGGTCACCACCGGAAGGACGTGGTAGCTAAGGCAGGCCTCGGCGGAGTGATACAAGATCCAAACTGTTGGTAACTGTACAAATACACTTTCAAACAGTATAATAAGGTTACAACTATTAAATTTAATTAATTTCACAATGAAATAACACAAATTAAACATAAAAACATTAATTGGGGACAAAAGTTGCAAACGGGCAGGACTATTTCCACTGCACAGTACACTAAGCAGACAAATGTAAAAGCAGACCAATAAATGAATAAAGAAATTTATTTATTAATAATCTACGTCATAGCAGAATTCCATGAAGCAGATGATTTGACAATAGCGTCCGTCCGTCAGCGCCAGAAATCCTACAGCCTGGAGAAGGTTGTAATACAAGAAGTTACTCATTTCACCAGAAAAGTTTATAATGTAAACTACTAAAAACTGCCAAAAATTGAAAAGTGTGAAAAATAAAATTAATTGTATCCGACAAAAACATAAAAAATTGTGCGTTGAATTGAATTTACTCATGTACTGAATTACTAAGTTATTGAATCCTGTTGTATCATCCAAAACACCTGACAAACCAATATTAAATAATGCACCTAGCCTTTAATTAAATATTTTAATTACAAAAGAAAGAAAAAGATATTTTATATAAATTTTAATTAGGTATGGGGAAGCGCCTGCACATTTCACGACACTTGTGTATGTATACATGTAAACTGTTTAAATTGTTTGCGAAATTTGAAAATTTTCTACTTGAAGATATATACGGTACATTTTTTTTAACAAGGGGTAAACTTTTGAGCCTTGTCCCACCTATAATTTTTTCTTTCTTATTCGTTTTGTCACTTCACATAACTCACTTCATTGTCAGTGTCCTTTATCCCAATCACATTTCGGTAAACCAGAAAAAAAAATTTGTAAAGAAGAATTGTAATTAGGTATTGCAGTGCTTCTTTCTAAAAAAAAAACAAGTCTGCATACTTCCTGAACAGATCAAGAACTGTAAGATGCTGGACACCTTTGAACCTTGGACTACATTTATCAACAATGTTGGAAGAGATTTTTTCAGCACATAATTTGGTTTGTGGAAAAATGTACTAGGTTTGTAATGAGACATAGTACTACATAATCTTGGGTTCTACAGAACAGAATAAACAACCATGCCTGAGCAAGGAATCAGTCTCAGTGCATGTACAGTGGCAGTTATGCACACTGACTCTGATGTCATGATTTGGCCAAGTTGTCAGGAAGAGAAGGTTCTGTTTCCTGTTCGGCTCATTCACCTGAGTTGGCCCAACTCAACTAACCAGCAGGGTCGTGTCAGAAGTCTTGTCTGTGAGGCATGGACACAAAATAGGAGCTCACGACAAATATTCAAGCTGCCTATGATATTTTTGTTACAAATTAAGGGATATTTTACGAGATACAATACATGTTTGTATAACATTCATCATTATCCTGTACATTTCCATCTAAATATCAGCTGTCATAGTTTATAAAATCTTGAAAATTCTCATTGTTTGCAAAATTGTTTCGTAATGTGGTGTTTTTAATTAATTAGAAAATCTTATGTTTGCAAGCATATTCTATGTTATGTAGGAGCATCATCTATCTCATTCATCATTTTGCTGATCAAACTGAGCACAGATTTTTCATTTGTCTAGTCAGTAAATTACTTTATATTTTCGTTTCTTTTATCCTAAATCACTGTGTCTGCAGTTTTGCAAATTTTATTAATACAGTATTTACATTAATTATTTGTAACACTGTCAGTTTTTCATGTTCTGTGGGGATACGAGATAAAGGTATTTATTAATTTTTTACATTTATTTTGGTGTTATAATTTTTAGTTTCCATACGTACACGCAGGTATTAATTTTAATATCTGTAGTAATAATTCAACTCAAGGAACAAATTTAATTAATTATTTTAGGTTTTTATGCATGTGGGTATGTGTTGTGTTGCTTTGGAAATGTAAATAAAAAGCACAAATTTTTTTATAGGCAGGTGGTGTGTGCGAGGGTTTCGGGTTAAGCTTTGTCCAGTTATGGCCGACTGAACTGGTAGCAACAGGCCGAGGACCTTGTTTGCGATTATTGCGTAATTAGGTTTGCTGAACACTCGATCACGAAGAGGTGTGAGTTTCATTTAGTCTCTAGAGGTGGTATGTGTATTGGGTAGCCAATAAGAGCACAACGCTTGAAGGTCAGGCTAGAGGGAGGCTAGCAGTGACGCGCGTAAATTTGTGTTATCCTCAGTTACTCGGGATATCCGGATGGTGTAAGGGTGTAACCCCGTTCCGTGTAGTCTTCTAAAAGAACAATATGAAGAAGTAGGGAAGTAAACAACAAAAGTAGTGATGTGTTAACGGGCGTGGCAAATTTTACTTGCACAGGTAGCGCCCACGGTCGTTTTTTCTTTGCAATCTATTTCTGACATTACAGAACTCTACAATTTTTTTTTCCTCCTGTGTGTGTGGCCATTAGGGCATCTGGGTCTGGTTTTCACTACCCAGTATTCTTCTTTTGTTTATTGAGATGTGGGAACTTTATAATCTTTGTGTGGACAGCATCAGTGTTAAATTTTTTTCTTAAGTTTTCTTAAAGATGTTTTTCTGTCTGTTCTTTAATTTGCGAATTCCTGAGTGCCCAAAGCAAGTGATTTCATGTATTGAAATGCCATGAAGGATTTGTAAAATTTTGTTTGAAATTACTTTTCATAATAAATAAAAAATATGAGTCAATTTTGTTTTCGTTATGCATAGTTTTTAGTTAAAATATTAGTCTTAACGTTTTCATACCTCCAGATTAACCGTATCTAAACAAAAAATTTGAATTTCACAACCTAATTTGTTGCAAGAAAAATGTCAAAAGCTGAGTAAGGCTACGATGAAAAGAGAAGAAGAGGACTTGGTTTGCTGTTGTGGGGCCAAGTGAGGAGTCACCCCATTTTCTTGTATGTTTCTCGTATGCTTGGCAAGTACGAAATTTGGTGTACGACATATTCAATCCTTTCTGCTCTGTATGCCACCCCCAGTAATTTCAGTTTGTGAACATATTAGGTTTAACTGCATACTCATCATACCCTATAACCTTAAGTATTGCAAGATTGCTAGATGCATGATGATAAATCACATTTTTTGTAAGATGTGCATGTTTTTGACAGGTCAATTCCTAGTGTATAGGTCAATCGGGATAAAGTAAGCACTGAAAATTTAACCATTAAAAAAAATCACTAGCCATTGCTGCATATAATCCAGCATTGACAACAGTTACATTATTGCTTGTACAGTTGGCAGCAAATCATCACATGTAGTTCTGTGTATTTTATATTTTAATACAACATTACTAAAAGAACATAACATGTAATTGACCTCTCCGTATTTAATACACGTTATAAAATATTTATTTATGATATTGTTGACATATCTACTGACTGTGTAATTTTACTTAATTAGCACCAGCAGAAAGTGATGCGTCCAGGCCGTTCAACTTCAACAGTCGTTAGCGAATTGCATATAGCGTTCCACGCTGCTAACAAAGTTCAAAATTCCACAGACAGGTGGCATCTGAGTTAGGTTTTTGCAGCTTAGCTTGGAAGCATTATTGTGTTTGTTCATTGTGCAATAAATATGGGTTTGTGATAAAACATTCAAAAGTATTAGAAATGACTGTTTTCTCATTGGTAATCTGTAGGTTGTTATGTGTAATCGCCAACTTCAGTATCTTGATTTAGAAACAGCAATTTTTTTTTGTTTCACACACTAAGAAAATACGTTTTTGTTTTCGTTGAGTATGTCGTCGTTCATGGCAGTATAACTGAACGGAATTTGAATTCTCAAATGTGTCACTATTATTATTATATATATATATATATTTTTTTTAGTGGCTGTTTTGAGTTACAAATTTGATTTTAAAGAGTACCTATTTACAAGATTCGTAACAGCAATACTGCGGGTCAAATAAATTAGAGTTGATGCACAGAAACGAGTATTAAAAGACATTAACTCGTAGGTATTTATAACTAAGATTACTATTGGTTATAAATTTCATTCAATACCAGTGTATTTAATGAGTACGTATCGTTGATAACATTTTCAGGCCAGTGTAATGTAGATGTAAACATTGTATAAGACTGTGTAAATTAAAGCACGTGGTAATGTTTATGTGTACATGTGGCAGAAAGATATTAACTGGCAGAAAATAGAAATTAATCGGAGCTTTTTTGAATGCTCACTGTATCCCGAATCACCTATACCCCAATCTGATATTGTAACAACACTGTATCATCCAATTGCTTTATTAATTTAATCATTATGGGAACAATTTGTCTGTTAGCAGGTAACAAAGATGCACTTCATGAAAATTAATAGCATTCTGTCAACATTTAGTTCATCGAGCGGGAATTGCATTTTCACTGACCTGGTAATTTACAGGATAGCAAAACAATTTGTCGTAAAAATATAAATTTATATTTGAAGGTAAACAACGAAGGAATATAATGATAGCATGGAAATGTACTCATTATCTCTCGTTAGGCCAGATAAATGCATAACAGAGCAGGCAGAGTTTTTTTTACTGAGTGGGGTTTACATTTTCACTGGTCTAATAATTTGTGGAAAAAAAAAAAAAAAAAAAATTATTTGTTATTAAAACATAAATCTATATTGACATGTAGAGATTATATAAATTACATAATAGCACGTACAGAATTCATAGCCTCTTGTTGGCCAGGAACAGCATAAACACAACAAGGCACGAATTGTGTATGGGACACTAAAACAATTTGTTGCTATATGTTTTCTCGTTATAGCGAAATGTCGTGGTTCTGGGTTCGAACTTCGCTATAGCCGAATTTGGCCGATTTTGACCCCTAAACCCAAAAATTGCATTAAAACTGTCTTTAATCTTATTTAATTACAAATTCACGTTATTCTAAGGAGACATTGGTTTATTTTAACAGGTAAGTATGCGCTGGTTACAATGATGCCCAACAAGTATGGGTGAAACTATTTGCTACGTCAAAACGGGCCAAAAACTCCGCTGCGTCATGTAAGTATGGTTATCAATCGCTGGACCGCCGCCTTAGCGGTGTCTCACCTGTGCGGGCACGCAGCAAGAGTGCAGGCGCCAGCAGTCAACATGATTACACTGCTGGCCACTGCAGACCAATGTAATCAGTTTGACGAGTGTAGCAATTTATTTATTTATTTTAGCATTTTCCGATGATAGTTCTGTGTGCCCTTTTACCCTACGGCACACGTCAAATAATTTGTGTGCTTGCCTGAGACATACAAAAATCAGCTTGGACGGGTGACTGTAATTGTTCACTTGTCCGTTGGGCAGGTAAATGTTATTTGCCAGCAACAGCAAAAATAAGCGACACCAACATTGGTAGTTGCATTATTTTCGCACGCTAGTCGTGAACTGTGTTTAGGCGGCACAAAGTTAAGTTCGAAGACAATTAGCAGTAACAGAAGCGGGCGCATGTGTACACATTGACTTTGTTGAAGGTCACAAGTTTGTGATTTTATTCCGGTAGTGTGCAAACAGAAAACATTTCTGACTTATGTGAACGCTACCAATTCTAGATAGACAGTTCGTTGAAAGGAAGCGCTAAAGCTAGACATGCTCGTTTTCACACGCAACCCACCACCCGTGATTTTTTTTTTTTTTTTTATTTATTGTTCTTCCCGTCAGCTGTCCAAACAGACTCGTTCCAAGACAAAATAAAGGTGACTTGCTCTTGTTCCAATGCTCTTCCTGACTGTGTGTACAGTACTTGAACAATGCAACGGCCAGCCAGCCCGCAAGGATTTATTGCTTCTCGCTCAAGTTTATGGGGCTTTTAGTGTGTTAAATTATAATAAGTGTACAGTAAATGTTTAAGTTGCCATTAAACTAAAAGATACAAACATGTACGGCCGACTGTGTGACCATGAAAGTGAATCAGAACAGCAAATGTGTCCTCTCATCTGCCGTCCTTGCTGCTTATCTCAAAAAGCTGAAGGTCTTTGAAGTAAAATATGAGCTGTAGCGAGCTAAGCAGAGATAATTACAAGTAGTTGTGTGTGGGTGCATGTGTGAGGGAAAGAGACAGTGCAATTGTATCTCCCAGAGACATTTCTTCTGTATGCGTGGTGTGACTCGGGTATAGCACAGCCGGCAGCTTAGTGAAGAAACAGCATATTTCCGCCGTTATTCAGTCAGAACACACAGTTCTTATCCCAAATAGCAGTGTCATCTAAGCTGAGCAGAAGCTTTTTGGGAGCGCCTGACAACAATGTGTTTGGCCGCTCTCCCGGAAAATTTATCATTTTCTATTAGATTTTCGCATTTTATCGCCGTTCCTTCGCATTTGTGAAAATTCCAGGCCTCTAATTATAGCTGAATTCTAATGAACATACAGTATTTTAAATAATCTTTCCTGCTCGCAATGTTAACTTTTTCCATTTTATTCCTTCAAAATTATTTTAAAAATTTTTTTGGCGGGAATTGAGAATACTGTTGCAGTTGTGTTTTAGTAGCCAATATCATAGTTGCGGGGTTCGACTGTACGTATATCAAAAATCCAAAATCGTAATCAGTAAATAAAATCAGAAAAACAAGCTGTATGCGAAACTAAACACGGTTGAAAGCACAACGAGTAACTACGTAAACGTAGCAAACGGTCACCTGGGTTGAAAATGGGTGGGGGAAATTAAGGGCACAATTATATTTTTAGAACAACGTGTGCTTGGGTTTGGAGAGGGCAGCAAGATGTCCAGGCAGAAGCATGACTCACATGACAGTGCTAGTGGGTATCACTGGAGAAAGGTGGAGGTAAAATGTACATCCGGCTGTAAAGATAACAAATACCTACACACTTCACAAGGTCACGTACATTGCCGCAAGCCTGCTTCACGTGGTCACGAATCTCGCTGCAAGCTTGCTCCACACAACTAAGCATACATGTTTCTACTCATAAAGTTCACATTTTTCATGGAATTTTTTTTGCAATTTTTTGACGGTTCCTCAAAAAGACTTACTATAACCGTGTTTTCGCTATTTCCGTGTTCACTATGGCAGGATTCTACAGTATTTTTGACGGTTCCTCAAAAAGATTTCGCTATAACCGAGTTTTCGCTATTTCCATGTTCACTATGGCGGGATTCTACGGTATTCAATTTCCTGATTTTACGAGTCATGGCTTGCAGCATATCTGGTGCATCTACACTCCCATCTTGTAAACACTTTTGTGCTTCAAATGATTACTATGTGATTGTGTAAGACCAGACCATCCTAGATTAATGTGGTTCAAGTAAATGTTAACAGCGAAGGCATGAAATATCAAGATGAAACTGGGGTGAGTAATTGAAAACCTTAGAAGAATGGCTTCCTGGAGGAGAAGGAAGATGGGGAAGATAGGAAGATGTCTTTGGTGAAGGCTATTCACTTAAAAAACACACACACGTAGCACAGTCCTCAAGAAAAAAATCATTCATCTGCTGTCGTAATAAATGCAACAAATTTTTTTTTGTATATTTTCTTGAAATTAAATTTTTTAAGCAAATATTTTTAATTTTTAATAGTTTCTGAGAGAAAGATCGTTTCTTTGAGGTGGTCGTAAATATGATTTGGCAAGTAAGGTAACTTAGGTCAACTGTTGAAATACTTAAAGGTTATAATAATTTCTGTGCTGAAATTTTTATTAAAATAATCACACAGTAACATAAATTACACAAAAATAGATTTCAATAGTCTATTTTATACCTAGTTATTAAAAATAGTATATGTAAAGAAAGTAATTTTCAGAAACATGATGTTCATACTGTTAAAAAAAAATTTTAAGGGGAATGGTGCACTGCAATTTTTAATTTATATTATTTTCACCGCTACAAGCATTCCTGAAGACTTATTAAAATTTTTTACATATTGTGCTCTTTATTAGTGTACAACGTCAGATAATAAATTACTTCAGTATGATCAGACATTTGTTAGAAGATAAATAACAGTCTTTCGTATCTTCCAATAAATATAAAGTAATAGGGAAGTAATAGACCTATTATCAATGGCGTGGCCGTTGAGTGGTATGCCTCGTCGAGCGGTGGCGGAAACCTCCCTCTGGATCCAATACACCCCTGTCTCTGGATCCCTAACCTCCAGTGCCTTCTGTACCAACTTGGCGAACTCCTGTTGGGCCCTCAACTTCCTACCTGACCTCTTAGGCATAGCCTGACTGTGGCTCAGATGAAGATGTATTGATAAGGCTGGCTGATTGTTGGAAACTGATATCCCATAGGATCGCCTGTTATGGCATGTAAAGCCTTAATGTGGTGGCACTATTGTTGGCGCTGGGCAGGCGGACTTGTAGAGGAGCGCTAGAAGTGTGCCTCAGCACATCCCTATGCCTTTTCACCTCTCCCAGTCAAGACAAAACCTGACACCACTCGGAAAGAGCACAGAGGGCTCCAGAGGGCGTAATGTAGAAAATCTGGAAGGTGCACGGCTTACACCTCCTCCCAGTCGTAGGATGATAATGACAACCCGATATTAAACTCCCGTTGCGATCCTATAGGATGTAGGGGTCACAGGTGTCTTGCAGGCGGATGGGTTTGACAACAATGGAAGGTATAGCGAGTGAAGAAAAGTAAGGAATGGAGTTGCTGCATTTATTGGCATGCGCCAACAATGGAAACTGAAACACCCTGTGCCTATAAAAGCCTGAAGGGCATGTACAAAGGAACCAAAGAGCACTAGCTTCGGTGGGGAGAGTCGCTGATGCAGGTGACACCGCCTCGGAAAGCGGCTCTTGGTTGGCAAAGCTGGACAGCTGGCGTAGAAGGCTCTCACAGTCGTGACGGGTGCTTCTGAAAAGGAACCGGCGATCGCTTGTCTTCCGGGCCTGGAGCTGTAGGTTGTTGTAGCGATGAGGGTAGAGAAATCTATCGCAGCTGAACCTTTCAGTGATAGCAGGGGTACTGATCAGAGAGAGTAGGAAACAGGTCGCTACTCGGAGATGAACTGCTCTTCGCAACTCAACTGAGTGGCATGTAAGATGCGACTGTACTGAGCGATGAGATAGCTGGCTCTTCTGGAAGGGGTCCGGCGGTCACTGGTCTTCCAAGCCTGGAGCTGTAGGTTGGTTGCAGCTGAACTGCTACCGAGTGGCGATTGATCGTGACTGATTTCGGTGGGTCGTGCTCCATTTTTTATACCCTACTCTGGGTGGTCTATGGTGATTGGCCGGCCGCTCGCCTAATGAGAGACTGGTTGGGGTGGTCCTTCCCTCCTCTGTGGTCTCTGTGCTGCGGGTGGCGTGTCTACAGGCGGCAAGACGCCTCGTAGAAAAAACCTTAAAATATCCTTGCCCAGGGTTTTTGTGAACGAAGGATAAGACTATATTAAATATTTGGTGTCAGGTTAGAGTGTACTGACGTGTGCGGGAGTAATAAGGGCAGAAAGGATTAACAATAGGTGCTGGAACATGTAACAGGCAGGATGAGGCGGCAGCTTCACAGCTCAAGACGCTGCGAGCATGTGTCACATTATTGTACTCGCTTGCTTGTTGCACAATTGCCTATTTCTCGCAAAAATGAACACATTCTCAGTCAGAAAAATTTGTCTCGTCCTTTTTTTAGGTACAGTCGTAGACAAAAAAAGTGGGCCTCTGAAATAAACAAAGGCCACGTTGGCAATCATTGGCTGCGTGCAAGCAGGAGCCTGGCATTTAGGCAACCTGCACAACAACGAATAGCCTTACATTCAAACTGCACTGGGCACAGGTTCTGTTGTAGGATTGGAGCATCGCCTGTTCACACCTTCCTCAAATGACCAGGCACTATATATTGGCTGAACCAGTGTGTCACATAAACCATTTAGTAAATACAAAAGTGACATGTCCATTTAAAATATACGTTGGGAAGGCCCATCATAAAGAAATCGGGGATGCAAGTGATATATATATATATATATATATATATATGGCTTAATGCAAGAACAACCAATGTCCATATATCGTATATGTGTTAAGCACAGAATGCCCGATTATCACACATGTGGTGTATCGATATTGGTTGTTCTTGCATTAAGCCACACACACACACACACACACACACACACACACACACACACACACACACACATATATATATATATATATATATATATATATATATATATATATATATATATATATTTATATTCTAAAGACATCTCTGTGTACATAATGGAGTATAGTCTGTATAGTTCATTCAGATTAAACAAACATGTGCAATCAAAGTGATCTGTATTATAGTTTTGTTTAAATCACAGGAATGACAACATAATAATATTCAAAAACATAAAGATACTAAACGTGCAACATCAGGATGTGTCAATAATGCTTGTTGGTACAATGGAAATGTAACATTCAGTATGTTCTGTTTATTATTTTACTAGCATTTAACATAACATGCCTGACATTAAGTCACTTGTCCAGCTAATAAATGTGTACGTTTTGCAGAACTATTAAGAATGAATGTGAATCTACTTTCCCAGATACATAGGTTCATAATTCGATGACAGGTTTAATTATACGTGATGTTTACAGAAGTAACGAATATCAATATTTTTACAAAGATGTGACATTTATAATAATGCATGTGTATGTCTGGTACACTTAACTTTTACTAATGTTATTTGTATGAATATGCTGTTATTTAAACCAACCTAACAAATCAAAACATACCAGGTTTCAATGTCAAGTTATTGTAGCTGTCCACAAATTTCAAACATGAAGATAGAAAACTTATTTGTAAAAAACAGCAATGAAGTTACGAAAGTGCACAAATTTTCCAATAACCAGATAAAACAGAAACCTATATTGTGTCAAAATTTTAATATATATTCAATGTACGTGTATTCTCATTCTCATACTGTGACCTGAAACTAATGCATATTTTCAGTGACATCACAGTCTAGTCGCTAACACCTTATGTATAAAACACTGGCCAAACATTGGAGTGACCCAGTGGGTTTTCTCTGGATACTTCTATCCCTCTTCGACAGTTAACTGCTTATACATTGTGACTTAACTTCTATTGAGCACAAACAAAACATGTTAACACCATCACTGTGATGATTCTTTACAGTAAAACCTTCAGAAACAATCGTAGAACAACGTATTTCAGACACTAAATATCTCCCATCAAGCGATAAACTTGATCCTGATTACAGAATAATGTTGCGAGTTGTTGGTCCAGGTGGCGCAAATGGTTACTTTCACTCTGTTTGACAGAAACAGTTGTCGCTCGCCCGTGTGAAACGACTGCACGTGTGGTTCCATCCCTGGGTCTGAACATTGATTATTACCCACAAAGCTCACTAAGCAGCCACATATCATGAACAATAAATGTTGTCACTGCACAGTTGTCAGAAGAATATGATGCAAGGATCAGATTTCCTCATATTTTCTTGTTCTGTATGTAATACCCGACTAGACAGTTCTGACTGACAAGTGATTAAAGTTTTGATTAACATATGCTACGTAGTGCAAGTGTAAGGTTACTGTAACGTTTTATGTTGCTGTTCTCTCAGTTACTGTAAGCAATCACGTATTTGACAACTATCAGCTGTAATGTACAAATGCACCGCTTGCTAAATATGTATTAGTAAACTATGTTGTATAGTAACGAAAATACGTAAAGTCGGGTAAGGCCGCTAGGCTACTAATTACTATAAAATGTAGATAGGAGTGTACAAGTACTTACAGAGCTGTACTGCACGTAGAGGAAGAAATAACACACTTAAGGTCAACAAACATTTTGCGCAGTCGCGACGTTTCGCTGGCCAGCGAAACATCGCAACGCTCGCAATGTGTGTTGTCCTTAAGTGTGTTATTTGTTCCTCTACGTGCAGCACAGCTCTGTAAGTACTTGTACACTCCTATCTACATTCTATGTTGTATAATGTTACATAACGTGTTAATGCGTGAGTGAAATGTCAAATATTTAAATTGCAGTATTCACACTGAACGTGAATATTTCTAAACATCCATATAGCAATCAAATTAACATTGACAAAATATTATTCTATGGTATCGTGATATTTATAATATCTCATTGGTACGTAAATACCATTTGTATGTTCCATCATAATACGCGACAATTCTATCTGCATACTTGAGCAATGAGAACTAGTTAAACAATCTAGTGTTTTCTTGACATAGCCTAGGAACTACCGTAGTTGCGTACAATGCTCTCAAAACATTTCAGTAGCATTGCTGTGGAGGATTTGTGTGCTTAACTTATAAACATTTAGTTGCATTCTACAAGCACTAGTAGCAAAATAAAGCTGAGGGACAGTTAACGTGTTATTAGAATGTGAAAGTAGTATGTACAAACATATGTAGAATTAGTACAAATTAAACAAGACGATAATCATGACAAATAATACACCAAAATCTGATGTGTTTGTGGCATGACGTCAATATTGTTACCCTCCATTAAATGTATCACTACACATGAAAGTGAAATATTATTGACGGTTATTTTGTACTAAAGGCGGCTAAGAATTTGCTAACCGCAATTTCATGTTGTGAATTGTGTCCTTTTGTCTATAGCCTTCACTTTCCGTTGTGTGATGCCACGCCCTCATGTCGCCTGCGTGAAGGCCTGCCTGCCAAACGTAGCCTACCTGACGCGGGACCTTAGATATATTTCCACCTTCAAGAGTTGGCAAATTTATTGCATCCATGACTGTACACTTACATATTTGTGCATGTGCAACATTAAGATTTGCAATAAAAGTTTCTTCTTCACTAAAATGCTTTGTAATCAATCACGTAAGATTAAAAACATGTAGAACCAATTAGTTAGTCCTTTGTTATGATGTAAACTCTCTGAATGACACAGGTGAAAGTGAACTGCAGCTTTATAATAAACATTACTATATGAAACTGTAATTTCAGAACCAATATTTTCATACAGTAAACACATGAACATTTTAAATTACTATAAAACTTAAAATTTGAGAAAATTAAGTTTACACAAAACACATTTCCCTCAACAACCCTGCTGCTTCTGCTAAATTAAAATAGTTTAGTCTTGAATAGTAACCCGTTCTGTATATTGACGACTTTAGCACAGAGCCACAAACAAAATGTCTACGATGATTTTCCAGTCAGCACTTGATTTACGGCCATCATTTCATCGCGAGACAAACTTTTCAGCATTAGACCTGGCACTGGCGGCTGGAACTCCAAGTCACGCAATTTGTTTACCTTCACCTTCAGGTTGCTCCGCAGTTTGTTGATTTCCACGTCAAACTGTACTTGGTCTGTGGGTCAAACAAAAACTGCTGTTAAAACATAATTTATGTTGTGTCACAAGTCGCTCGCCACAAACTGCACCTGGTCTAGATATCTGCAATGCATTGGACAGACATTGACGATTTGGATATAGAACTGGATAGTTTTCAGTTTTGTAACTGTCAGTTTGGAAGAGAATTACCACAGATTACTGAAGCTGACAACAGAATAAATGTTACTGGTTGTGTTAATGGGTCAGATGTGAGCTGCAGAGATAAATTATTCAGCCATATAACAAACTCGTGCTCAGCTTAGATCAACATGTGATTGAGAGACTTTTTGACCGTGTACTTTACAAATGAACTGATTATATGTAAACAAAAATTAAATCACTTCTCCAGTGTGCACATTGAACACCCATAAAACACAGCAAAAAAACACCTTCTCCCCCCTTTTTAACTTAACACACACACACACAAATATACACATGAGAGAGAGAAATGAAAATCTGAAACTAATACTCAAAATTACTGAAAAATCACAGGGCAAACCACAAAACAATTAGCATAAACAATTGCTGGGATGGAGACCAGACTACATAAATGTAAGACTGAACAAAAGCTCATTACTACATAGGAATGGCATAATGTAGGTCAGAGAATCATGCGAGTAATACGTGTTCAATAGCACTTTTATTAAAATACATGTAAGCAGTGGTACAAACATGAAACAATTTTATTTCATGCATGGAAATTAATGCTAACAAAATTGCAAGTACCTGCCTTTTTGTAAAAACTGTTTAGCCTCAGAGACAGGCAGTTTAGTGAGAACAGAGCCTACTGAAATCCACACTTTCTCTGCTTCATCTTTTGGCATCAATGCCCTCAGACCCTCCCGGACTTCATTCCTGCGTCGATCAAGGGACACAATTTCATTTCGGTCCACAAGGATTTCTTCTGCCAGGGCCTCAATCTCTGACAAGTACTTCAGGCTTTGTTGGACATCTTTCAGGAGGCCTAAGCCAGCTGAAATCAAGGTATCGTTTGTTATTGTAAAATAAAATAGTACAAGTAGATCACGTCAGCATGACAGAACCAGTCATTTTTTCTTTCAAATTATTGTACATTTTGCCCATAACCTATGTAAATACTATTTTATCACATTCAGTGGGACTAACATAATACACAGTTAATTGCAGAAAATGAAAAGAGGTCAATGTCAGTGTGCAATTTTATTTCTTGTAGGGGACTGTACCTTACTCTAATCTAGGTATGACCAAGCAGACATAGGGACTTATCTCGGCATGCTACAGTTCACAAAGAAAACTATATGTATTAACTCATTTGGACATGTACTGGATATTCTAAAGCACCTATAGCTAGGGACAAGTGTTTTTCATGAGATACAAAATTCTGACATTTTTGTAAAATTCCCCATCTATTTTTGAAATCACTAAATCTAAATATAAATTGTGGGATTTTTGACATGTTTTGCTGGGAAAAAACTTTTATATTGAGATACTGATTGTATGCAAATCAATAAAATTGATTATTGAGAGTGGCAGCAAGTTTTAAGAGTATCAAAGTCAACGTGAAAATAGTAGTCGGCTAGGTTAAATTACAGAATGTGTTTACGTATTTATGCTTGTATTTCATGCTATCCATATATATTTTTATTTGTGATATGTAGTGATAAAATAAATAATTTATATGTAAACTACGCAAAATTAATAATGAATAAAATAATTTTATGCTTGTAATGGCGTTGTGATTTATACATGTAGTTCACCAGAATTTATGTTTCTGGAAATGACAGAAAATATTTTTTCACACATTGTGTAAATGCAAGGAACAAATGACGCACTCCAGCAAAGACAGTGAAACAAAGATAGAATAATTACTTCTTAAATAGGAAATATAGAGACGAAACACGAATGAACACACTCAAGGCTATTCAAAGTAGTTAATTCTTTATAGCATGTTTTTACTGTGAAATTATTACGAACACTATTCCATAAAATATGACAAATTTATATTACAGTTTTAAACTGTTAGGTTCATTGAAAACCAGTGGAGGGGCAATAAATATATATCCTAATTAGACGTATTGTGAAATTAGAGATATAATTTTTAAAGTGTCTGAACTGATAGTTGGAATAAATGAGTAAAATCATATTCAGGTGGTAAGTTTTTATCAACATAGCCTATCCTCCATTTTTATTGTGGGTTGTATAGTCATAAACAAATCATCAAATGATGCAAGCCTAAAAAATGTGTAGATTTTCAACCGTTAAATTAACAGATTTCTATAAAAATAATAAATTTTATTTAACTATTCAAGTAAAATAAGATACTTTGAATTTATTCCTTACTTGTAGAAAATTGGTGAAATTTTTGACGAAATGACATGAAAATACTGACAAAGGAATTAAATCACCTCATCATATCAACGAGAAGTTAGCTTGTTTGCCACATTTAGCTACCATAGCTGGATTCCAATTATATAATAAGCTACCTTAAACATCTTGTTGATAAAGCTGATATCAAAAAAAATTCTATATCCATGCACAGACTAATTGATAAACAGTACTTTTATAATTGTACTGAAATTAATGAATTTTTGACTCACTTCTGAAAACAATCATTAAGTTTGGATCTACTTTATACTCTATGGTGTTGATACCCTATTTTTAAAATTGTGAAACCTTTTATACTATATTTATTGAATCCTGTGTTGGTATCAATCTTTGTATTCAAAAAAACATTTTAATTACTTTTACTATGTACCTTTTTGAAGTATGTATATCTCCTATATAGGATTTTGTTAATTTGTTTGTATGTATTTATTGTTGCTTGTTATTATGTATTACTAGCAGTCCCCCATGCCTTTGCTCGCGAGTATTATTCGTAACTAATAATATTTACTTTAACTGAAAAACATCCTTGTAAACAATATTGACACTTCAATCATCAAGTGTTACAATGTCCAAACGGCTAGTTGAACAAAACCTTCAGCTCCGGACAGCGACAATCCCGGACAACGACAATTCTGGCCAACAGGTAAACATCATCTGAATAACAAACACGTTCAGTGACAATTCCAGCCAGTAAACATCATCTGAATAACAAACACTTTCAGTGACAATTCCGGCCAGCCAAATAATCATCTCACGGACAGGAAATAAAAAGATGGGTTGGTGGGGAAAGGGGGTTAATTTTTTTGATTCCTCTCACACTTTTCCCAGGCTAGAGGCTGGCAAAGTTGGCAGTATATTTTAACTTTTAAGTGAAAACTACTTTAGCGTGTTTAAAATCAATTTTTAAATTTTTTTCCTTTCTTACTCCCGATTATCAGTGTGCGGATTATCCAATTTGCGGATTATCTGTGTAAAATATTTCATTTTAAATAGTTTTAAAAAATTAAAAAAAAAAAAATTGTTATTTATAAATACATTCTGTGTTTACTCGCATAATTATAACCAACTAATTATACCCGCAACTGTATTTTGAAAGGCTTGAAGATTTAAGTCTTTTTCCAGCAGGTGAATTAATTAGTACGAGTATGAATGGAGTAACAAAATTGGCCCGGGCGTCACGCATGAATTGATTAACGAGATATTTCCTTTGATAAATAAGATATCCATGATTTTTATTTTTTTAGACTGGTAGCTCATACCCCCTAATCACTAATGCTAATAATCGAGAGTCTATTGTATTAATTTGCTGCCTTTTATTGTAGGAATGAATCAGATTTTTTTCTTTCTGCTGAAATCTAAGAAAGGGTAAAAGTGGATTATCCGCCATTTTGGATTATCCGAGGCATTGGTCCCCTCCATTAGAGCGGATAATCTGGAGTTGACTGTATTGTCAATGTTTAAATTGCATAGCAACAGGAAGACGCATTGTCAGTGTTGAAACTTTAATATAAATTCTGGATGTAGGCTATGGTTTTGAGATGGTCCTTCAAGTCCTCAGTGTGGTCATACTTTTCGTAGCTTCTCCGGATTTTTTCGTCGATACTGACGTACAAAAAAATTAACTGTATATCTGGACGGGTTCGATAGATATGACCTATAGAGGATTTATCTAAAACACATTCAAAATCTTTTCACCAGCTAAGAGAGTGAATTTAGAAAATCCCTTAAATTACGTTTTAGACTACTTTACTGGTGTCTCTTAAATGTGAAAAACACAACAATAGCCCGCTAGGTTCAAGATATATCGACGAATAATTGAAAACACTTTTCACCATGTTTCACCCCTTTTGACCTCCTTAGGTTGCTAATTTATAAAATTCGTGAAATCACTTTTTGGGTATTTGAGTAAGCATCAATCTCAAACAGAAATCACGTCGCTATATAAAAATCAATGGGATCGATATGTATCGATCGTGAATCAAAAACACATTTTACTCCATTTTTAACCTCTTTAGGGTCGAATACGGAAAATATATTTTAATGTTACTTGGGATATTTACAAAAGCATCAATTTAAAGCAAAGAGCACTTCGATATTTTGATTGGTTCGATAGATATGGAGGGATAATCGAAAACACATTTCACGTATTTCCGCCCTCTTAATTAAAGAATTTCGATAGGTCTTTAAGTCCTGTCATAGACAATTACATACGTAACCAATTAAAGTAAAAGTCACGACGAAAGCCATTTGTGTTTGAAAGATATACTATTCATAAAAAACACATTTTGCCCCTTTTTACTGTTTGGGGGTCGAATTTCAAAAAATTCTAATACTACTTTTTGGGTATTTACGTAAGTAATATTTTGAAGTGAATACCAACTCTTTATACCGAAGGATTCAATAGATATCAATAGTTAATCAGAAACACATTTAAGGTCTTTTCACTCCCTTAAATGTTGAATTTAGAAAAATCCTTAAATTGACCAATATGCATTTTTATGAGTGGTCTATTAAAGCAAAAATCATGATGAAAAGCCATCGAGTTCGAGCTCTATTGACGTTCTTTCGGAAATACATTTCACCCTATTTCGCCTCCTTAGAAGTAGAATTTCTAAAAATCCCTTCTTAGTGCTCGCCTACGACCTGAGGGGAACCCACACAAAAAATTTCACAATTCTAGGTTCAGTGGTTTAGGCTGCAGTTTGATATGTCAGTCAGTCAGTAAGTGTTTATTTTTATATGTAGAGATTGACAAATTCCATATCCCAGAGTCTTATGACTCTTTATTGGGCACAACGGAATGAGATGAATAAATAAATAAAAGCTGGTGAAAGGCTATTAGTGTTAGTTAACCCTTATCAGAAGTATTTTTTAACATTATTTGATGAAAGACCCCTTCATATTCATTCTGTGAATAGTAGTGTAACTGTTCATAGTCTCACAAAGGTTTCATGATACATACTGCCTCATGCTCAAAAACAACTAAACAGTGAACACAGCTAAAACAAATAATCACAAGTTGCTTTCAGTCACAAACAATTCTGGTGGTTTCATGTCCCATGTATTTTAAATTGGAAATGAAGGCAGGTGTGTCCTGTGTTGTAATAGTTAAAGTTAAAAGAACCAAATTAAATAAATTGTATGTTTATAAAGTCTATTGAAAAATGTTAAAAATTTACGTTCACAAAATTCTTAAAATTATACAAGACTTTGCAGTAAGTCAAATTTTAAGACATAAAACTTGTAGCTTATTAAAGATGTTAATTTCCAGACACTAAGAGCAATTTCCCTGACTTTTACAGGTTTTTCCCCGGTGACCAATTTCAAATTCTCAAATTTAAGCTATCTAATTCAAAAAGTTGAGGTGCAGTAAATATCATGAGTAGCTACTCATCGTGTACCGGCCAAACTATTGATTTTAGACATATAGTTTACTGATGAAAAATGTTTCTAGTGATGCTTTAAGTAGTCCTACGTAAAAAAAAAGTTGTTAGGTTTTTAGGTTAGTTTGTGTTAGTTTATATTGTCGTTGTACCAGGCCACAGGCCAGGTGGAGTTGCGTCTGGTCGTGGCAGGTGTTCGCAGAGTGTGTCAGTGGCAGATGTGCGCTGGTTGGTAATGGCAGATGTGCGGTACTTGAGTGTGTGTGGCGGATCAGTGACTGCGACAGGACGTGTGTGAACTTGACACTGACCATCCCGGCTGCCGTACGGCCATCTGCCAGTGCAGGACACATGGCTTCGCCGCCCCCTCCCTCTACTAGCACATGAAGAAGGCAGTCTCGTCTGGAAGCAGCAGCCGTAACGGACGGAACGAGAGACGTGGCGTGCTTCGGGACTCTGATTCGTCCAGCGAGAATTACGTAACAAGCGTGTGCAACTATCTGGCCCAATGTTTTACTTTGTTTCGCCATTTGTAACTGGCTCGCTTAAGGCCCTAGAGTATGGGGGTGTGGACCACCCCATAAGTGTCCATGTAAGGTGTAGTTTTCTCCAGGTCCTCCCTGCTTTTCCCGATACGCAGCTGTTCTGACTCGCAAGGTGAGAGAGGGGCACGCTGGCACGAACAGATCACAACCCATCGAGCCTCGCGTTCCCGGCTACACGCTTAACCGGGTGGCGCCCAGAACATTTCAATGCAGCTCCGTTCCTACCTCACTCTCACCGGACACGGCGTCACGGTTAGGTTAGTTTAGGCTAAGTTAGGTTAGTTTAAGAAACCTAATAAATTTCATCTCACCTCATGTTACGTTAGGTCAGATTAGGTTACCTAACCTAACTTAACCTTGCCTAAACTAACCTAACCTAACTTAGCCTAACATAAACTTGCCTAATCTGACTTAAACCTAATCCAACATAAACTAACTTAATCTAGCTTAAACTAACCTAACAAAAAAATTTTTTTTACATAGGACTACTTAGGACATCACTTGAAACACTTTAGATTAATAAACTATATCGGTATATATGTCTAAAATCAATAGTTTAGCCGGTACACGATGAGTAGCTACTCTTCATATTTACCAAATATTGTTATCAGTAGAGCTTAACTTTTGCCTAAGGTTAACACACAGTAAAACATTTCAATAGTATAAATCTAATTTCTTACTCCGTTAATTTTGCTATAATAACTATCCCCACTTCAATAAGACACTTCACAGGGAAGAAAACTCTCTTCTGAACATTCGCTCTTTCTGCCTTTCTTTTAAATGTTCCTTTTCTCTCTGTTTCTTGTTTACTTTTTTCTGGCTCTCAACTCTCACTGCAGCTGTATCTCTTGGTTGAAAGTGAGTTACTTTCGCCTGTCGCACACTGGTACCAAAACCTTCCCTATCTTGTTTTAAAACAGTTTTTAAGGGATATTTATGACCTGAACCATCTGGCCCAAGTCCCCGTTCTCTGTCCCAGCCACCCTTCAACAATATTTGGTAACCTTTATTGCTTTCAGGTATGCCATACACAGTTTTACACGGTACGTGTTTGCGAGTGTTAAATAAATGAACCGTAGATGTATAATGTTTCTTCACTGAAGTGTCGTGAAACACAAGTTTACATGCTTCACAGTAAAATTCTTCAATAGTTTCATCTCCAACATTCTGAACATTCGAGTTCTTTGGCACATATGATTTTATAGCATTTACGACAGCAAGATGATGGTTTTTCTTTGCAAGAGACAAACAAGTCTCGCCGCGCTTGTCTTTTACGTTGACATCAGCACCAATTTGAATTAGAAATTTCACTGCATCAACAGAGCCAGCACAGGCAGCACACATTAAAGGAGTCCAGCCAAAATTATCGGTAAAATTTAGATTGGAACAACCTGACAATAAGGTACGCAAACCCTTAACATTGTTATTTTCAGCATCTTTCAATATACGACTTCTCCAAAGTTGTTTATTAAAATGCTGACTAGGTACTGCACTGACTGTGTTCGCACTTTTTGTTCTAAAATGGGATGATTTTATTCCGCCTAATACACTCGACGAACTTTTAGGTTGGTCAGCAACACATTTGTTATGTATAGGTACTGTTAGCACTTCTTCATACGCAGCTCTTGCTTGTTCTCCAGTCAACTCACTAACAGGCACAACATTACTATTAGGTATGCTGTTTAAATTACTTGCATTACAGCCTTCTCTCACAAACTGCTTCCACCTGAAATCTACAGTTGAAAGTGCATGCCAATTCGGATGAAGTTCCATTCTGAGTTCTGGATTTACAAGGTAGGATCTACCACTACGGCTCAAGGAGCACTCACCGCAGGCAGGGTCACTTCCTCCAGCCATTGTTCACAAGACACATCAAAATTTTACAAACATAACCAAGAGAACCGAAATTTCTTGATATCCACTTATCACTTCGATATTAACCTTGCAATTGATATCAATAGCCAGGAAGAATTTAAAATTTCAAAAATTAACTTTTAGTTGACAGACGTATTAAATTACTTTTCCAAAAAGTTGCAAAATAGAACGAGTCAAACTTCACAGTACACACAGAAGGTTTCATACAGGGGATGGCCATGCCGTGCGCGGAAAAAAATATTAAAGTCAGTGTATTTGTGCTCTTGTTGTACGGATGATTATACACGTAGTCGCTGTAGCTCATAAACATTATTTCTGCCATATGAAACAATGCATTTTCACACTAATTTCGAAAAACAGTGCCGCGTTCCAGAACGTTACTCTTGGAGCTGAGTAAAGTAATGGAGAGTAAGGCAGAGTAAAACAAGGGTAATTTTTTTTTTGAACAGGCGTAGAGTAAACAGATTCAGTTGATTGTAAACATTGCGAACGTGTAGGTTCGAAAGCTGTAATTATAGATTTTGTTTATTGCATCCTTGGATCTTTTTTGTGTAAATTTTTGCACAAAGATATCGGACAAGTCATATTTACAATATGAAATGAATAAATAACATACATTATACATTTAAAATTATACACTAAAAGAGCGAAATTCCACATTTCTTGTCGGTTCGGGCTCGCACGTAGACTCACGTCAGCATACGTCATAGTCTCCACATGTAAAAGAAAAGAAAAAAGCAAGAGAAGAAACAGAATCTTAACCCAGAATAAATATATTAAATAAGTATCTACACTGTCATAGATCCAATCAAATACTCACCGACTGTGTAAAAAGCATGAAGGATCAAGAAATCTTTAAGGCGTTTTTCGAATATTTTTGTGTTAGCTAAACATGCATCTTGCAGGTGACTGGGGAGTTTGTTGAACAACTTGCAAGCTGTGTATGAAGGACCTTTTTGCTGTAAGGTAAAGTTGACAAGAGGCATGTGTAAAAGGTTTTTACTTCTAGTGTTATGTTTATGAAAATGTTCATTTGTGTGGAACAACTTCTGATTTTTGGAGATGAATGTCAGCAATGAGTAAATATATTCACAAGCTAAGGTCATTATTTTGGAACTTTTAAAAAGGGGTCTACAGGATTCAGTCTATTTTCTCGTGTGAATTATTCTTACAGCTCTATTCTGCATACAGAAAACTATATTTCTGTCAGAGGAGTTACCCCAAAACATGATGCCATAAGTCATAAAAGAGTGAAAATATGCAAAGTATACAGTCAACGCCGAATCTTTGTTTAGTATACCTGATACATTACGTAGAGCGAAACATGCAGAGCTCAGTTTTGGAATGTTATATTCAATATGTGTTTTCCAATTCAGATGATAATCAACATATAAACCCAAAATTTTTTTTCTGTGGCTTCATTGATTTCTGCAGTGCCGCAATGAACATTTATCGTTGGCTGATTGCTATTTTTTGTTGCAAACTGTAAGAAATTGGTTTTTTCTGTGTTAAGTTTTAATTTGTTTCCTATAAACCAAGCATCTAATTCAGTAAAAGTGGTTGACGCGTTGCCGTGCACTGTTGGTGAGTGGTGTTGCCATGGGCGCCAGCTTCCCCGGAAGTTACCGGGCGGAGAGCATGAGAGGGGGTCGTTCGGCCGTCAGCCATAGGGGCACAGTAACGTAGACGTACATGTCAAGACACAGGGGTATTCACTTGGTGTGTGTGTGCATGAAATCCTAACCTTGTCAGAGCCAGGTTAGACGCTCAACACAGATCCCTCTTAAAGGCCTAGTGAGGTAAACACAGTCACAAGAATGTGGTCGAGACACAGATTCAATTTCACTAATTATTTACTTACGTAACACGATTTAAGTTGCACGTGTGCGCCGCAGATTGCCCCATACACAATGGGGTTCCCTGGCGGACACACACGGGATACACTTGACCAGGTTAACTTTACCTTATTCACTACACACAATTATAAAAATGGAAAATATTACGTTACATGTTAAATTTACGTTGGGATCTAGGGCTGCACGACTCTGAGGTGAATAGCAAACGGTTCCGGTATTAATTGAGTCTATTGCAGCTAACAATCAGTAAGACAACCTTGAAGACCTCAGAGCACGCGACACGCGTGCGCCCCGACTGAGCTCAATACCGAGACCGAATTGCAAGATAGCGAGCATGTCGCAATCTCCCTCGTGCGCGTCACTCGTCAAATAAAAAGTTAAAAATAGCTTGAGATTGTTTTTGATGAAAGTACATACACAACACTGATGGAAATAATTAATAAAAATGTACTATGATGAAACACAGAGAATATATTAATATTTTAGACACTCGTTAATAATAAAGTTGGTAGTAAAGATATTAATGAAACAATTACACAGCACTTGCGTTTTTCGGTACTTAATTGTTTTTGACGTGCCGACAGAACACACACTAGAAAACCTTTTCACAAACTCTTTTCAAAACATAAAAACCTGACAACAAAAATTAAAGTACTGTCTTATACGTCTTTTTGGCGCGAGTATGCTGAAAATAACCACGTTACTACGGGAGATCTCTTAAGTCTCTTCCCGTTGACCGTCCCCACTTCAATTCCCTGTTGGGTCCTTAAAACTGAAATGTTTGGTATGTTTATCATTACGCTGGTGTGTTACACTGACAAGTTACAGACTAAAACCTACGTGTCACTTACGTGGCTAATTTCTCCGTGAGGAGAGAGAGTTCGACTAAACGACCAATGGCCGGTGATACTACGAATGTCATGTAATTTTTGTGCTAATTAGTTTGTTCATTTGTCGTGTCGTTAATGAGTTACCTCTTGGTAATTTTTGCCACGTGGGTGGGCGTGATCCGATATGCGGATGTTGTGTTCCCGTTCCTACCTGGTTGATGATCCATGCACACGTTGACGGGTGCACAGCTGATGTAAGGTGTGCGGGGGCACTGTTGACTGTGATGGTAGCACTGAAGGAACAAACGGGCTAGAGTGGTTGGCGTCAAATGCCCTCCCTCCTAGGAGACCGTTTGGAACTCGGCGGAGACCTGGTGATCCCGACGTCGGACCTGGTGTGCTGTTGTGTCATGCACAGCAGGTGGCTGGAGCCCGGAGTTCCTGACGGGTGCGTAGGTTGTACCGGCTCTGGAAGTGCGGACTGCGATCTCGCGGTGGTCCCGTAGGGGCATGACCCTGAAGACGGGGTGAGGCGTCGGCGGCTGCTCTGCTGGGCGGGTGTTCGCTACAGAGCGTGCAGGTCGCTCGGCCTGGACGGCGTAGGCGCCGTGAACGTCGGGGAGGTGAAGACTCACTCTCCTGACTTTAGTCGTCATCGCTGCTGCTGTCTGGAACGGTCGGTGGGCGACAATGCTGCAGACGTCGCAAGCAGGGGGGGTTGAGGCGCAAGCTTGTGGAGCGTTGTGCTCCCCCTGGTGCGTGACTTGTGTAACCGGACACTTCGTCACCGTGTTCGGTCGCTGACACTGCTGCTGATGGTTCACATGAGGTGCGCATGGCATCGTCGACTTGGACGTCCTCTTGGGCTTTGGCCTGAGCCTCAAGTACGTCCATTGGCGTGCCCGTTATGGGTTCCTCGACGGATTGCGTTACGATGCTTGACTGCGTAACGGGTGCCACGACGGGTGGTGTCGGGCTGCGGGGTGTGCTGACCTGGGGTGCAGTGCGTGCTGGTGTTCTGAGGGTAGTGTGGGTGGATGCTTCGTCGGCGCTACTACTCGCCGCTGTCCTGTGGGGCGTGGTGCCATTGGGCGTGGCGGGTTGAAGAAGGTGTTGAAGTTCGCTCCCCATCTCAGATTCTGTTGTGGTTACGTCGAGTTCGTGTGTGGTGGTGTGGCGGGTTTGTCGCCGCCGTGGTAACGTGCGTCGTCCGGGGGTTCGACGGCGAGGCCTATGTCATCCCTGTGGACGGGAATGCTGCAGCGTCGACTGACCTTCACGAGGTAGGTGGTCAGCCCACGTCGGCCGATGATGAGGTGTGGTACGCTCCAGCGTGGCGCGAAGCCAGTGCAGAAGTTCTTCGTAGCTTTCGCCGGGCGTGAAACCGGATGTACACTGGTTGTCCGACATGGAGGTGACGTGGCGGTCGCGAAGTAGTTGGCACCCACTTCCACGCGTATATATCGCCTGGTTGGCACGGACGTCCTGGAGAATGTTTTCTCGACGTCGGCGGCGTGTGTCATTACTCTCCGGAGCTTCGTCGACATCTGGGTGAGGGTAAGTATGCTCACCAGGTAGTGGTAGTTCTCGTCCTTGTAAAATTTGAGTTGGTGATTGACCTGTGGCTAAGTTGACTCGGCGGCGTATCGTGAATAAAGATGCCGGCAACTCTTCCGCCCATGCTGCGTGATTGTTGCCGACTCGGAGGCGGAGTTGTGTCTTGAGGTCTTGATTGCGACGGTCTATGGGGTTCGCACGCGGGTGGTAGACGGCGGTGGTATGTGGTACCATGCCCCACATAGTGCAGGCGTCCCTCCACTTCCTGCCTGTGAACTGTGTCGCATTGTCCGTCAGCAACTTACCCGGGTAGCCCCATCGGGCGAAGAGCTCAGTCTCTAGGGTACGTATCAGGACGTGTGCACGAGAACTGGACGCTGGATAGGCTTCCGTCCACCTGGAGAAGTTGTCTGTGACGACTAGGATGAATCTCTTGCCGCTCTTTGTCCTAGGGTATGGTCCCAAAAGGTCCAAGGATACCGTCTCGAATGGCTCTGTCGACACCCGTGGTTGCTGCTGTTGGGTGCCGTCAGTGCGTCGGCTCTTGAATAGGTTGCACTGCACACATTCCCTGACGTATCGGCGTACATCGCGTGTCACACCTGGCCAGTAGAAGTGGGAGCGTACGTTGAGACATGTCTGTGCGGCACCTGGATGACCCGCGAATTCGCTTGCGTGTGCGTGCCTGAGTACGGCGCGTCGTGCTGCAGTTGGTACGTAGATTCGCCACAGTGCCCCAGGTGTCCTGGCGCGTGTCAAAAGGTGGCCGTTGTCATTCCTCTCGACCTCGCCTTCCTCGTAGACGCGCAGACCTAGTCGGCGTTGTACGTCGGGGCTCTCCCTTAGCGCGTTGTAGACGGTCTCCAGCAGTTGCGGCAAACTGAGTCCCTCTTTGTCAGCTGTTGCTATGACGTGACATTGTGCTGCTGGTCGCTTTGTCTTGAGTGCTCCAGTGGTGCGGGGTGGTAACAATGTGTCCCATTTGTCGTCATCGAGGGCGATGGTGTTGCCGGGTGATCTGGACAACTCATCGGCGAGCTGGTTCTCAGACCTTAGAACGTGCTGTACCTCGAAGTCGTGCGATTGCAGGAGCATCGACCATCGTACTAGCTTGCTCCGGGCCTCTTTCATGGAATGTAGCCATACCAGGCAGCGATTGTCTGTGTGGAGGGTGAAACGTTGGTACTCCAGAAAAGGACGGTACCTCTTGATGGCCCAGACGACCGCAAGGCATTCCCTCTCGTTGACGTTGTACCTGCGTTCGGTGCTGCCGAATTTTGCGCTGCTGAAGTCGATGACGTGCCTCTCTCCATCGGCGCCTAGCTGGAATAGAATAGCTCCTAGTCCCTTCTCGCTGGCGTCGGTCTGCAGGTAGAAATGCCTGGCTGGATCATGTCGTGCTAAGGTGGGGCAGGTCTGGAAGCGTTGCTTGATGTTCCAGAGGCTCTCGTCGTGCTCAGTTGTCCAAACGAACCGTTTCTGCGGTGACAGCAACTCCGTCAGAGGCGCGGTGATCGTCGCGAAGTTGGCGATGTACTCACGCAACCAGTTCACCAGACCGAAGAATTTGCGCAGTTGTTTACGGGTTTTACGCGCGGGGTAGTCGTCGATCAGTGCCAGCTGTTCAGCAGTAGGTCGGTGACCTTGCTCGTCGACGAGGTGCCCGAGGAACTGTATCCGTCCTTTCCCCAGGTGACATTTGCGGTTGGCGCACGTCAGCTGATTTATGGCGAGTCAATCCAGGACCAAGGACAAGTGGCGGATGTGGTCTTCCCACGTCTCTGACCAGATCACCACATCGTCCAAGTAGGCAAGGGCGAAGTCACATATGTAGCCGTCCAGCACCCTGACCATCATGGCCTGGAAAGTGGACGGTGCGCCTTAGTGTCCGAACGGCATGGCGCGGAATTGATAACGTCTCCCATCGGGAGCGGTGAAGGTTGTCCTTGGGCGGTCCTCTGGTTTGACGGGTACTTGCCAGTAGCCACTCCGAAGGTCTAGTGAGGTGAGGATCTTGGCGCGCCCCAGGGCGCTGAGTGCATCGCGCACGTTGACGTACGGCAGCGGCGATGACTCAGTGGCCAAATTGATTGGTCTGAAGTCGACGCAGAACCGCCAAGTCCCGTCCTTCTTTGGCGCTAATGTGATGGCGGAATTGTACTGACTGTGGGTAGGCTCGATAACGCCCTCCTTTAGCATGTCGGCGATCTGCTCCTTGATGATTTGGCTTTGGTGTGGTTGATAACTACGAGGTGGCGTGTAGATTGGCCGATCATGAATGAGTGGAATGGCGTGTTCGGCGACAGTAGTACGTTGTAGGTGATCGGCGTCGGCAAAGACGTCTCGGCGTTCGTTCAGGATGCGCTGGACGGCATCGCGGTGTTCCGGTGGTATCGCATGGTTAAGGTCGTCTAATGTGACCTCACTCGTGCGTCCGTTCTGACGCCGCTCCAAGTTGTACACTGTTCGCCGTTCTGTTGTGCCGAAATGAATCCGCTGTGCTGCGGGTTTGACTATCGTGTTTTGCTCCGTCAGCCAAGGTACGCCTAGAATGACGTCCTCTCGTAGGTCGGCGGTGACTAGCGCCGTCGTGGTGGTTATGACGTCTCTGATGGCGACGGTAATCAACGCTTGTACCATGGCCTCCCCTACCTGTTCACGTGTTGCAAGTTGAATGGTGTGGTTGATGGGTGTCATTTGGCATACGTCAACAAAACCTTGACGTACGAAGTTGTGTGATGCAGCTGTATCAATGAGTGCGTAACACGCCTTGTTGTTGAGGAGCACAGGAATAGGTAGCACCCGGTGGTTGTTCTGTTGGATCTGCTGCAGGATGGCGTGTTGTACTGTCCGCGCTGGTGTTGACGTTTTGACGCTGGGGCATGTCACGTCCGGTGGCACTCCCCCGCCCTCTAGTTTCCCGCTCCGCGTCCGTGGGTGTTGTTAGGAGGTGGGTATGGAGTGCTATTTGGATATTGGCTGTGCCAGTGCATCTGGTTGCCTGGGCAATTTCTGCATGGGTGGGGAGGTAGCGGTGCATGTACCTGCTGCTCTGTCCTTGGCGGTAATGGTGGTCGGCCGTCAGGTGCAGGTCGGCCTTGCCCACTCGGTGCTGTCCAGTGTGACGTGCTGTTGACATTTGACGGTGGTTGTTGATTTTTTCTGGCAGCTGCTTGGCCTATCTTCCTTGGTGCGTTGAGGTCGGCCTCGCATCGCTGTACTTCGTCGCGTCGAGGTGTGAGGTCTAACACGACGATCGACCGCATGAAGTCCTCCAGAGAGGGGTGGATGAGTGGAGCTAGTGCGCCGCAGAATTCCGGTCGTGCGGTTGACGCTACTACCTCGAGGATGTCGGTCGCATCCATTTGCCGGTTGAATTGACGTACGATGTTGATCTTCCGTGTTGCGAATGCTGCCAGTGTCTCGTGCTCTCCTTGTATGTCCAGGACGGCACGGCTGCGTGCTTGAAGTGATGCATACGTGCTGGCGAATCGGTAGTTGAAGGTGGGTAAGAAGTCCGGCCACTGGATACCGTAATACATGACTGTCTTCCACCATTGTTGTGCTTCGCCCGCCAGCTGATCGGCGATGCAATGTGTCCATTCTTCCTTTTCAACGCCATACCGTTGTAGACGCCGGGTGCAATCGTCAATAAAGGCATGCGGATCTTCTTGTTGGCGTCCACTGAAGCGTAGCAGTGCTTGGAACCGCGCCGGCATCGTCATCGGCCGCGCGACAGCTGGCACCGTTGTTGTTGTGGCTGGGGCTCGTGGAGTTTCTGTGGGCCATGTGGTGATTTGCGGTAATGGCGTCGAGTGCGCTGCTGGCCCAGGCGAGTTATTCACCCTGAGTGCCTCGGCGTGTCGCAGGTTTTGGTGCGTGACCTTGGTGATGCAACTTAAACAACGAAAACGTTTGTTTACATCCAGCCATTCCTCTGTTGTGATGCAACGAAGATGCACGCGCCCTCCGCACACTGTACAGTTCACTACATTTGCACTGGGTCCGTGACATATTACTTGTTGACAATGTGTGACAGGTAACACTTCACCAGTGAGAATGTCTAGCGGTGACGTAACACTTACGCGTTTGTTGCTGTTGACACACCGGACACATTGGATACGTCCGTGATGGTCCCGGGTTCGTAGCTCATCGGGTGACATACATTTTTCGTGGTACTTCCGTTGGCAGAAATAACACTGAAGGGTACCTGATGTCTGTCCGTGACACCAAAACACATTCGGACAGGTGTAAAAATTTTCTGCCGGCTCAGTTATGGCGATCAGACGTGCGTCTTCCCTACATTCACAACTGTTGTTTCGTGCTGCGGGGTTGACGAACCCTGCGACCCGTCGTGGTTTGACACATTGTTCACACAGTAGGGTTGAAAGGCCACCCGAGAGGCATGCAGCAATAGAACTATTAATTTTTAAGTATTGTTGATGAATACTTGCGTTTAGTTGCTCCAAAAGTTGTTTATCCTGACATACACACGGTTGCTGGAATGGATTGGTCGTGCTGGCTGTTCGTACACACTTGCGACATAATTCATTGTTTATTTTCCCGGTGCTGGTCGCCCAGCGTACGCGTCCACTATCCATACCGAGTGGATTCCACGGAGTTGCGCGGCCCGACATCCCGTCAGCTGTTGGGGCGAGGTCACGGCCTTCCCTGACGCGGCAGGCCTCCCCGCGCACGTCGCGAAGGGGGGGAGGGGTAAACCGGACAGGCGAAAGCCAATGGTGCGTCACGCACGCACACACGCACTGTTGTTGTTGTGAGTCCCTCCTCCAAACTGGGTGGGAGTGGGAGGGTGGTGATGCACTCGTGCTGCCAAAATATGGCGGCGCTTGTTCCTCGTCTCCTTGTCGTGAGCGCGTCTGACGTCACCACGCTTGCTGCTGTGCTGTGATTGTCCCCTTGCTCTTTTGCTGGCGTTTTGCACAATGCTGGATTTTGGATTGGAGCTTCGAGGTTAGGTTTTAGGCCGGGAAGAGTTGGGATGATGTCTCGTGTAGGTTTCACCGGGAAATACTTGGAATTGTGCGTTGCTGCGAAGCGTGTCTTGACGGTAGACTCAATTACTGGCCCCACGTTGGGCGCCATTTGACGCGTTGCCGTGCGCTGTTGGTGAGTGGTGTTGCCATGGACGCCAGCTTCCCCGGAAGTTACCGAGCGGAGAACATGAGAGGGGGTCGTTCGGCCGTCAGCCGTAGGGGCACAGTAACGTTGACGTACATGTCAAGACACAGGGGTATTCACTTGGTGTGTGTGTGCATGAAATCCTAACCGTGTCAGAGCCAGGTTAGACGCTCAACACAGATCCCTCTCAAAGGCCTAGTGAGGAAAACACAGTCACAAGAATGTGGTCGAGACACAGATTCAATTTCACTAGTTATTTACTTACGTAACACGATTTAAGTTGCACGTGTGCGCCGCAGATTGCCCCGTACACAATGAGGTTCCCTGGCGGACACATACGGGATACACTTGACCAGGTTAACTTTACCTTATTCACTACACACAATTATAAAAATGGAAAATATTATGTTACATGTTAAATTTACGTTGGGATCTAGGGCTGCACGACTCTGAGGTGAATAGCAAACGGTTCCGGTATTAATTGAGTCTATTGCAGCTAACAATCAGTAAGACAACCTTGAAGACCTCAGAGCACGCGACACGCGTGCGCCCCGACCGAGCTCAATACCGAGACTGAATTGCAAGATGGCGAGCACGTGGCAATCTCCCTTGTGCGCCACTCGTCAAATAAAAAGTTAAAAATAGCTTGAGATTGTTTTTGATGAAAGTACATACACAACACTGATGGAAATAATTAATAAAAATTTACTATGATGAAACACAGAGAATATATGAACATTTTAGACACTCGTTAATGATAAAGTTGGTAGTAAAGATATTAATGAAACAATTACACAGCACTTGCATTTGTCGGTACTTAATTGTTTTTGACGTGCCGACAGAACACACACTAGAAAACCTTTTCACAAACTCTTTTCAAAACATAAAAACCTGACAACAAAAATTAAAGTACTGTCTTATACGTCTTTTTGGCGCGAGTATGCTGAAAATAA